>CM022401.1:13388867-13438490 GCA_011833715.1 Carcinoscorpius rotundicauda | reverse complement strand
TAAGGCGGCTTCTTTCATCTGAATAAACAATATTCATTATTAAAAACCCTTTTTCTGCTTTTGCGGAACTAAGAATACCACTACTGATAATATTTTTAGCCTTTTGTACAGTTTTTGAAATCTCATGATTATGGTGATTTCGAAAGACATTTTTCACATAGTCACAGAAATCATTAATGCTAATTTCGTGATTAAAAAACTTAATGAATTCATACAATTTGTCACATTCGTCTTTTTAACGTAATAACTTTATCAACACTCCCGAAACCTGCCTTAAGTATGTTTACCAGTTCATGAATTTTATTGTCATTTTCTTGTGCATTATTTGTTAATTTTAAGGGATCACAATCCATAATATTTTACATCGCCATTTGAGTTTGTTGATACATAGATGGTATCACCAGAGATACCGAGTGTATTTTGGACGTGTGTATGTATTGTTTCATAGACAGCCACACAAGGTTTTTCGTGTGAAAAAATCCATAATTATAGGTTTCTAGTACCTTACACTTACTTTGTTCCAATGTGTATCATGTATAATCAGATAATAAATATTCATGTTGCTGGGGTTACAATTCTAATGGTGATCTGCAAGGTACTCAACTCTTAAATGAAATGTAATAGTGGTAGATGAACATGTTGATGTATAGGAGACATTAAACTACATTTCCAATGACTAACAGTATGATGACAGAATCGACACCAACCAGAATTCATGAGAGTCAGATGAATTTAAAAGCTATAAACGTAGGCTACATGCTGAGAACTTCTCTATTTGTACTGTTAAAAAATGATGACGACTAAAAAAGACAGTTATTTGTGAGTGGAGACAGAGACAAGAAATTCCTCTAGGTTTCAAAAACCTCCAGTGGTTTATTAAAGGCGTAAATTTAATAAAGACTCGACAGATCTATTTTAAAAAAAATTTGCACCAATTAATTATAATTTTATGAAACAGGTTTCGTGCAGTTTTATAAAAAAAATCATTGCCTTTACAACCACATGTATAAAATGTAATATTCTTATATTCTACAATATTTACCGACCTCATTTATACAATTATTTCTAGAATTTTCGAGATTTGTTTCAAAATTCTATAATATATATTGGTAACGAAAGTATCTAGTAGTTTTGAACAATATTAATCTTGACTATATCACTTTCGCGCGAAATTATTTTTTCACACTTTTTAATTAAAATGAGGCGATTTATTTTACTGGACATTTAGTGAAATTATTATTCTACTGTTTCCAATTTGAGAGGAAGCGACATAGCCTGGTGAATAAGGCGTTTGACTCGTAATTTGACGGTCGCGGGTTTAAATTCCTATCACACCAAACATGCTCGACCTTTCAGCTGTGGGGCGTTATTATGTGAAGATCAACCCCACTATTCCTTCTTAAAAGAGTAGCCCAAGAGTTAGTGGTGGTGGGTGGTGATAAATAGTTGCCTTCCCTTCACTCTTCCACTGCAAAATTAGAGATTGCTACCGCAAATAACCCTCGAGTAGACTTTGCGCGAAATTTCAAATCTACTGGGAATATTAGGGAGAAGACCTTTGTGAAAGTGACATTTTAGTTATAATATGATTGCATCTTGATCAAATTTGGACTGTATTAAGTGTTTCGCAATTAAAAGTTTGTCCGTTGTTACCTTCATGTTTCTTTTTAAAATCAACGACTATTTTGTAACGTTTTACTTTATATTTGTAATCAAAATTCTAAAATCTTTTCAATTGAAAATTTCTTCTTTAAACTTTTTTATATATTTTGAGAATCAGTAATTGACTATTTCCCTTATTTGAATAGTTTGGAATAAAAAAATTTTTAAATGTTTGTATAGTTCTAGAGCAAACAGTCACACCTTGGAAAGAAAACACAACAAAAACACTATGTCTTTTTCTGTTGAGATTTTTAAAATTCACAGTTGAAGTCTACACAGCTGCTGGGATTGTTTGTACCCCAACATTTAATCTTCAGTTATCTGTTTCCAAGTGCTGTTGCACAAAGGAATGGCTAATATTACATTATCAACAAACTCAAGCGTTATCTAATAAAAAGGAATAATGTAAATTAATGATTCCACTTTCTCCTGGTTTATTACAAGCTGTGTGAATGTCCATGGGTTTAAAGAAATATTTAGATTTGTCTTTGACCTCAGATTGGAGAAATATAACTCTCTTTTACTGCCAAAACTTTTACTACGAGCGGCTGGTAAGGTTAATGGGTTTATAATAAAAGTGACTGACACGATTGTACTTGGTTTAACATAAAAGTTGACAAGTAACACACGACTTACTGGTATGTTTAATGGGTGATATATAAAAGAAGGAAAATGTGTTTATGGTAAACGACAGTAAAACTTAGTTGGTTTAAACAAGGTTGGACGTTTATTTAAGATCTGTAAATTATCTGTATCAGTGATCACATCTGGTAAGATAAATAGCATCAGTATTACAGCCACATTTCAAACAAAAGGAGCTTCTCAAAAGAACTCAATTATAGCTTAATTCTAAGGAATATTAATTCCTTTAAGTGGGCAACTGAATTTTACTCAGTCAAAAATTGTTCAAAGAATGTTTCATGCTGGATCATGTTTCAAACCTTATCTACTGCTCCAAATAAATTAATTTTGTAGTCAGATTAGACCCTGTTTAAATTGAATATCATCTAAACAATCGTACGTCTGTTATTTTTTTTGTGATTTAACTTATTTTCCAGAAATATATTTTACTGTAGTTACTTGTTACAGATTTTACACCTAGTATAACATAAAATATTTTTGATTTTCTTTCGAGGAGAAATCAGTTTAATTCTATGGTTTGATTATAATATTTATTGTACTGATACAAGTCTCTGTTTGTGTCCTTTTCTTATCAAACAAATCTTACGACATAAAATGCTCAGTTAAACGTATTTTTTGCAATCAAAAATTCACGTTTTCTACTGGAAATGTTTATTTGTTAATGACGCCTTACAAGACCTAGTGATTAAGTTCTTGTCTCGTAGTTTGCACATCAGTGGATCGACACCCATCGTCATACATGTCTACCACTTCTACTGTGAAGACGCTATATAATGTGACGGTAAATCCCTTTTGCTGTGGAATTAGAGCAATCCCAGAACTGGCGGTTCGTGATTCTTGACTGGTTGTCTTCCCTTTAGTCTATCTCTTCATAACCAGACTACAGGAGACAGCTTTGTAAGAAATTCAGAAATCAAACAGCCTGTTAATAACACAAGATGCACTCATGGTAGAAAATGTAAAAGTTTCTAGTTGTACTTTGCTTGGAATGGTAAATATTCAGCAAAGAAATAACAAATGTTACAAATGATTCAGAGGTAAAAGATAATTTCGGAATCAATAAGGATGGGTTTCTTATTATTTATAACGTAACCACTTCGAAATTAATAAAACTATAACAATAACCCTAACTATTGTTTAGTGTTTAAATTAGAATCAAGGTGAGCGTTGCACGACCTGATGTGCATCAGTGTAACTAAGGTTGATTTTATCATGTTAATATAACCGACGTGAGACAATTTGGGTGTTAGAATGATTGTTGAGAAACAATTATAGGTGTCATTGTGACTGGTGTGACTATGTGTACGGGTATCAGAGACCGTTATAAAAAATATGCACGTGACGCCATGCACCTGACAGACTTTGTTTATTCCACCATACTGGACGTAATAACAAATTTGTGAAATAACGATTTTTCAGTTAAATATTAACAACTGAATCGTATTAATAATACCAATTAGTTGTGATGATGTTGGTTAAACAAAAACAGAACTGACGTAGTAATTAACGAAGTTACGAACAAGTTTGTTATAATGTGACGGTCAATCTCATTATTCGTTGGTAAAAGAGTAGCCTAAGTTGGCGATAGGTAAAAGAGTATTCCAAGAGTTGGCGTTGGGTAGTCATGACTATCTGCCTTTCCTCTAATTCTACACTGCTAAGTTAGGGACAGCTAGAAAAATCATCCACGCAGTTACGATTATATATATGGGCTAGTATATGAAATTTAGCCTTATTACAAAAACTTTTGTTGATGTGTGAACAAGTGACAATTTAATAACTGTATTGGACCTAAAGTTGTTGTGTTATTTTATTGTCAAACAGGATGAGTGGGTTACTGATATTAAAACATGACTTTTGTTATAAATTGTAAATTTTAACTACATATATCATCAACACTTTATCTCAGAAACGGTAAGTATATTTATCAGCCTCTATGGGGTACTTGTTTTGTGATAAATGTGAATATTTGTTTGTAATCCTACAACCCCAAAATTTGTCGCTGGGTGGTGATGACTATCTGATGTTAAACTACTAAATTAGGGACTGCTAGTATGTATAACACTGGTGTAGCTTTTAGAGAACTTAAAAAAAGAAAAACAGCAAACAATCTAGACCTAACAATAATAAATTTAGTAAATGTTATAAAAAAAAAGAAATAAACAGGTCGTTTCTTTTCAAGTTATAAAATAACATAAATCGTTTATACACATGAAATACTGCAAAATGAGATGTTTTGTTAATGAATTTCGGCCAATCTACAGAAGGTAAATAGACAATAGCTGTCTCCAATATAACAATGTAAGACTAGAGGAAAAACAGCTATTCATAACCACCCACTTCCAACTCTCAGATTGGAAGTCGAGTGCTCTGCACTTGCCATGCCGTTCTAATATAGTGTTAATGAATGTATACCAATGATATGGCGTTGTTGAAATTGTAAAGTAACACATAGCAACAATACATCTAAAAGTAATATCTGTTATGTAAAACCTCTACCATGGTAACGTGTGATATCTTAACAAAATAGGACATAAGGACTCGTCTCTCTCCTTGCCGTGCCAGATCTCCCAGGATAAACCTTATGGAGAAAATATGATAGGGGTTTTTTAACCAACTAATATTATTTTGTTTGACCAATACCTTTCTAAAGCCAGTTCTTTAACGAAATAGCCAACAGCTTTATATAGGTTGGACAGTACCCACCAGTTATTAAGTTCTCTGTTATACCACAAAGGAAAGAACTCACATGTGCAATTAATTCAAAAGGCACGTTTAAAACCAGAGGGTTCAATAGTGGGATGATACATTTGAAACTGAGACGGATGAATGAATAATATTGAAAGAGAAAGTAGTAAGGAAGTTATTCTTATCTCTCTTTCGTATCCAGATACTATTCGAGATCCTGGAAGGTAGTTGTTATTAACATTGTATTAAAAAAGATAACGATCTCACTAACTACGGTAAATATAGACGGATCGGTCTCTCAACACTTCAGGTAAACTATTGGGAATAGCGATAATCAACAGAATAATCTGCAATCTGGAATCCATGAACACAAGAGGTAATAACCGAGATGTTAGTAGAGAAAACAGGCAAACAAAATACTATCTTGTTAAACTTACTGAATCCGTTTTCCGCGGCTTCAAAGGCAAACAATCCACAGTAGCCACCCTCTTCGACAGGTTTCATTCTGGCACAACGGCTTCCGGTTTAAAACACACACCATAGGTTTACCACCTCAGATTGTCCGATGGATATCTAGTTTTACCACGAACATTAGAGCGAAGGTCAAAATTCACGAATCAAGTTCCACCCTATAAATTCAACTGACCCAAGGTTCATTCCTCAGTCCAATCCTGTACAACATTTATCTCAACGATATACTATTCTTCCCTTCAACTGCACGTTATAATCACAGTTTGCTGACGATAGAGCCAGATGGAAAATCAACAGTTACCCACACAATGCTGCGGCCATATTGCAAACGACACTCAACACTATATCACTATAATGTGACAAGTGGCGTGTCACCTCCAGTTAACATGTCCAGCTACTTATTCTCAAGGGTACAGAACCTTCAGAACAAAGTTACTAAAACTGTATAGAGACTACTAATATAAGATCTATAACTAGAACCCCACCCACCTGTGCCAAAGATATCTCTCCTTCCAAAATGACAAACATCCTCACCAAAAAGAACGTAATCTTACAACCTTTATTATGTATTAATTAAACATTATAATGTTTTTATCTCTGCCTACTGGGCAGGAAGAATATTGGACGTTTACTGAGTAAAAATTGTTTTTACCGTGCACTTTTGTTTCCCCAAAGAAATTAATTGGATTTACAGATCCCTGGTACTGTGACCCCGAAAGGACCTTTTCGTATATTTCTTTTCACTGTATTTTTTCATATTTTTAATGACACATATATATTTAATTTTATTATTATCATCTTACTTATTTAATTTAATTTATATTTTCCTCTCATTCTCACACTTTGTTATTATTATTACTATATTCCTTTTTTTTGTTAACCCTTAACTTAACTTTACTTTACTATTATTACCTCTTCTCTCCTTTTTTTAAATCACGTACATCACAGGACTCACTTTAGCCTGCATATCCCTGCTCAAACTACGATTTCATCGGTCTAGTCAGCTCACAACATTTTGGTTTTTCAGACAACTCGAGCACAGCGTTTCACGACGTACATTGATAATATTTCACATGGCAAGCGCTGAACGGTCGAAAGTTGAAATAATTTCACATCGTCAACACCACGACTGATACCGCGCGTGGGGCTGTGATGTGAATGTGGTTTTCTTTGACAAATAGGCCGTCAACTCCTCTTCCAGGAGCTCCATTAACTGCAGGAGGTTCCCCTCCGTATCAGAATGTCCACGTAGTGCGAAACCTTGACGCAGTAAGAAACGTAAACTTCTGAATATTTTGTCTAGACTTCTTTTGCATTCTACCTGCTCTTTCGTTTTTGCATCATGTCACTGGACAGTCACTGGAGCTACACCAAGTGAACCTTCTGGAGATATAGCGAATCTGTGTTGGGAAGAGGAATGGTGCTCATCGAATTTCTGTTTTGCCTTTTTCCAGTTGCAAAAACCAGTTTATATGAAGGTATACCCGACTGGCATCTCCGATTTCCCTGTAAAAAAGGCCTATATTTACCGCCTTGGTACAATGAAAGCATACAACTTTTTGAGTCTGATTGTCGAAGTGCAGCCGTGGGAACTCAAACCACTTGTACTGGAAGTTTATATTTTAAGATTTTGTTTTTTTACGTCGTGATATTAGTTGTGCGTCTGGATGAAATGTCTTTCCACACTGAATTTGTGGAGTGTCAGATTATTCATTTCTGCACAAACTTGTTTCACAACTATCGGGTGGTTCATTATGTGCAATAGTTGCACAAGCATTTTGAGACTCGTCTTCTGATGAAAATGGTATTTCCTCTGTAGGAGATGTTTCTGTTCCTTTGCTTAAGGTTGATGGATTATTTGCACTATCACTTGTAGTTCAAGTAATTGACTTGCAGAATGGTCTAATATCGAAAAGATTCAGACACTTGCTTGTCAGAATAGGAATATTTTCCCAGCTGACTTAACATGGTTAACATAGTCTTTATTGAAAAACTAAGTTACAACTAAACTTTACAATGCATTTAAGTCAAACGCGCGAATCTCACAGTGACTACAGAGCCAACAGACCGCCTGGGAATCGCTGGGTGAATAATGTGTGTTAGTTACAACACAAGTAATTACAAGTTTCTCGAGAAATTCTTAAACAATCACAAATATATAATATTTCTGTTGAAGCTCGTCAAAAGGTAAACACGTTGTGATATAATGTCTATAAGAACGTTTCTTAAATAAAAACACCTAAACAAAAACTAGCAATACAATTCGAGTAGAGGCTTATCACTGTATGAACAATATCTCCCATCTAAAATAAATGGGGATGAGGTACATAGGTAGACCCCTATTCCCCCGTATCTTCGCACCTGTTCGTGAGACATTTGTATCACTGAAATTTTGTAAACTCTGTATACAGAAGTATTTCTGCTGAATGTCCTCTTTTGTGGTATGATACAATAAAGGGACACGAACATGGAATCTAATAGGTCATCATTTATGTGATAAAAATGTTACATTCCAAGCTAGTTATACTTTGCATGTAATATTATTCAGTAAGAAAACAATTAACAGTTACAAAGTAAACAAGTATTATGACTACAGGTTTGGAAGCGCGTGTTTTTGACACCAGTGAACATCGGTCAAGCTCTTTTCAGCTATCATCTGTCGAGCAGTCTAGAAATTACAATCAACGCATTCCAGATAACAAGTCACATTTGAATGTCCCAAGAGAAAATTAAGGTCTGCCAAATAGAAAATTCCGGGTGCAAGATACAAGATTATAAAATAACAAAACGAAGAAAAATAAAGAGGTGGGTTGCAACAAGTTTATTATACAAAAAAAAGATTTCGGTGTTAGCTAAATTGGAGAGGAATATAGATTCGGTTGTGAAATACGTTGTAAAAATGATTAATAGGGACATGAATGTCAAGTAGTGGATAAGAGAATATAAAATAGAAATCTAAGAAATAAGTTCTTAAGAAAAAGGGTTTGAATTGAGATTTTTTACTAAGACTTCGGAAAATGTTGAAAAAGAGAGATGAATGACAATCAATTAGAAGTTAAGAGAACAAAAGATCTGGATAAGAGATTTATATCAAAATGTGAAGAACAGGTCTACGAATTGTAAATAGTTAGACAACGAATAAAGGTTGCGGTGTTAAATATATAAAATGGCAAGAATGGAGACGAATGTCACATAGAAAGACGTTCAAGAATGGAGACTGATATCAACGTTCGGTTAGATTATATTAAATGGAGATCCGAGGATTAAATGCGTAGAGTAATTAATGAAGAATGATTTGGATCTCAAACAAGAGTACAATGAAGAAAAGAATTAAGGTTAAAATAAAAAGGTTAAAAATAAAAATATGGATGCGATATCTAAAATTACAAAGAATAGAAAATATTTCAAAATAGCAAAACTAAGAGGAATAGAGATACTCGTGAAAAGTGGTGGGAAATACAATGAAGATTAGAGAAATTGGGTTTTAGATTTATTGAATGTCAAGAATAGATATTAGTGTGTAAATTATGTAAAAAGAGAATGAAAAAAGAGACTTTGTTGTCATATGATTAGAAATACCATGCAAAAGGCGATCTGAGTAATAAATGCCTACTTCTATTTTTCCACATAGCATCTGTTTCTCTATCCCATTCTTCCTGCAGATGTGTTTCAGAATGACTACGACTTATTAATAACACTTGTAAAAATGAATTCTCCGTTTGAAACTATGTCACTTTAGAGAAATTGGTTGACACCATTGTTTTTGTTTTTAAGTTATCGTATAATGAAAAAGAACCAGCAGAAAGAAGAACCAAGAAATGTAAACTTTTGCTATTTTTATGACGTCAGAAACAAGTAGGTTCAAGAAGTATTGATAGAAATAAAATAGAAATCCTGTTACCCGAACGCTTCTTCAGGGACAATTTTTTTACTATTATATTTATAGCCACTCACAGAACTTGTGACTCAGTCATTACATAGATATTATTATAAAAGGAAACATAGTCTAGTCGTGTAAAGCTCTGATAACCTGTAGAGGAGATATTTTAAGATACAATTTCGATGAACCATCTGAATCATCCACACATAGGCAGTGCTGCCACCTGTCTGACACTTCAGGTTACGTTTTATTCGTGGACCACTTAATTGAAATAAACATCATTCCTTAGCTCTTTAGGTGATTATTGTATGTTCTGTTTAGAATACAGCTACGTTATTTATGAACTATCTAATCAGAGAATGCTTATGATGTAAAAAAACGCAACTAGTTATACCAGAAATCTAAAGTTGAAAACTTTATTTGAATGAATGACTTATATATCTACTTTCTCTCCAGAGTGGACTTTAAAACAAGGAAATGGAGTCACATACGTAAGCTGGGGAAGTGCTTCATGTGGAGTTTCTTCATTTGTTTTGTTCTACTCAGGGTATGGAGTTCTGAGGTGGGGTTAATTTCCAATGCATGCCTGGAGAAAAGGGTAAGTTGAACAGCGAGAGTGTAAATCAAGACGACCCTCTGACAAGATTATCCTATCAGTCGCAGGATAAACATCAGTGTTTGCTGACATGTGCTGTTTTTTATAACCAGCAGTCTCTCCAAACGTTTATGTTTCCCGCCAAGAATGATTGTCTATCACAAGAGTGGAAATCTGAGTACAAAGGCATCTTGGTAGCTCCAAACCCTCCATTTTTTCGTACTGACTCAATATGTGTAGTTGATAATAAAGAATCGGAAATGTATCAAACCCGTAAGGATGTAGGAACCGTTGTTCTTGCTCCTTTAGGAGCTAAATTAAAAGATGGATGAGAGACTGAACAGGGGGTGCCTTGTGTTGTTTGTTCCATGTGAGATAAGACAAAAAGTTAAAAAAATATTTCGTGAGTAAATTCTAAGTTCAGGTTGAAGGTGTGCTAGTTTCCATGACCTGAGTTCATTATCATTATTATTATTTAAGAAAAGCACGATCAGTATGAAAGAAAAAGGTAACTGTTGTTTTGGTTCTGATATATCAACGGAGAAAACCCATTTTGCAAGTTACCTTGTCAAGTAAAATTACGTCTTACAACGGACGCCAAAATGTTTATTCGTAAAATAAATGGAGAAATTATTGAGCTTTAGAATGAGTGAAGCTAAAAATATAATATCTTTCATTTGTTCAATAAACGTTCACAAGAACCATTGAATGCCATTCTAGTGCAGTTTACGTTAATGTTTAAAACAAGCATCTAAACTGTCTATTATTTCATGTATCATTTAGGTAATTTTTTTCTTGTCTCTCCATCATATATTGGATGCCATTTGGTGGGGTGAGCGTTATGTAAGTTACTTCCTGCTTAGCATTTTCTCTGCAATACTCCTTGGAACATGGCACATGAGTGAGGTGGATTACGCCTCTATGTTACCACCCTCAGTACACACTAAATGCCACTAAATTCGTTTTGGGGTTTATTGTACACTGGATGTCACTTCGTGAGTGTTCTATGCTATTGTCTTTATTGTAATCTTGAAATACATTTGGTGTAACTTCAAGAGTGTCGTCAGTTATCCGAATAGTATTCTGGTAGAACATTAAGTGTCACTTCATGAGTTTCAAAGGCTATTTTCTGTATAGTAATCTTAGAACACATTAGGTGTCACTTCATAAGTGCCATCTGAATAGTACTCTGGAAACACGTTAGATGTCACTTTCTTAATATTATAGATTATTGTCTACCAAGTTCTTTCGGAATACATAAGGTGTAACTTCATGAGTGTTGTAGGTTATTTTCTGTATGTTACTCACAGAACGCGTTAAGTGTCACTTCATTAGTGTTTTGGGTTAGTGTACATATAATTATTTTGGAATTTATTGGTGTCGCTTCATTAGTTCTAAACTAACTGAACTAACGTGGCAGGGGTTCAGTTTAGAGAGAGAGAAATCAGAAGAGTTCTCTCCCCAACCGGGGTGTTCAGGAACATTGTGGTTCCTCTTCGTCCCCTTTCGTGGATTGTTATTAAGATTAAATGGTGGTTTTTTTCTGTTTTTTATATATATAATATAATTATTATTCTTGACTATTTGGGTCGAAAGTATCTCTTCTTAATGTTGTCTTGGATGGAGGCAAAGGCAGCAGCGGAAAGGAAGCCCGGGACCTGTCCCGAAAGGAAGAGGTTGAGCAGATGTGAACATGAATATTGTTCAAATCCAGATCAAAAATAGAACAATTCAAACGGCACGATTCAAGGTCTGGCAAAAGAAATGCCTGGGCTGGGATCTATAAATCCAATGCCTGAAGATTTTGATGTGGGAAAACGGGAGTGCCCCGAGAAAACCCACTTTCACAGGACAGGCGCCGAAAGTTTTGCCTGTCGTGTGCCCTGTATCTGAAAAAAAATAAGCTTCATTAGTGTTCAAGGCTATTGTATATATAGAAGTCTTGGAACACAATAGGTGTCACTCCATAAATATTGAGAATTATTATTTGTATAGTACTCGCGGAATACGCGAGGTAGAACTTCATGAATGTTGTCGGTTATTGTCTAGAAGCGAACAAGGGAAGCATTATTTTGTGAGTTATAAGGGATACCAAAAATAGGATATAAAGTGTGATGTGTAGTTAAAACTGGAATAACTTTTAGTGATGATTATTTGCTGTAAATATAGAAGTGAGCACACAATCAGTGATATCGAGAAAACTCATTTGTAGAGAAAAGAAAAATATATATGTAAAAACAAGCCGTTTTTACACACAAGTGACGACACAGTTTTCACAAAATTAGTATGAATAATGTCGAGATCATTGTTCACGTGAAGATTAAAATATTTTTATTGATTTGGTTTGAATTTGAATTTCGCGGAAAGCTATACGAGGGCTATCTGCGCTAGCTGTTCTTTATTTATCAGAGTAAGAATAGAGGGAAAGCAGCCACTTAGTCATCACCACCCACCGCCAACGACTCTTAACAACGAATACTAAGATTAACCGTCACATTATAACGCCTCCACGGCTGAAAGTGCGAAGATGTTTGGTGTGACGGGGATTCGAACCAGCGACTCTTGGATTACGATAACTGACAAAAAAACGTAAAAAAGTATTATTTTAACTAATAAACAGGGAACATTAACAAATGAACTAAAATAATTCGAGAATGAGTGTCAGATATTAATAAATAGATAATATGAACTGAAAATTTATAAAACTTCAAAATGGTAAAAAGGGTAAATCTTATTTCATAAATAAATAAAATTTGAAAGGTGAACAATTAGTAATTTTGTGAGTACTGTTTTAAATATTTTTTTCTTTCAATCACATTATTTCTGGTCGATGAATTTACTTCCTGCAATTACATGACCTTTCATGACGATTTCCAGTGGCTCAGCGGTATGTCTGCGGACTTACACACTAAAATCCGGGTTGCGATACCCGGGGTGGGCAGAGCACAGATAGCCCATTGTGTAGCTTTGTGCTTAATTCAAAACAACAACAACCTTTATGATAAATTACCTGGTTTTTCTTTGTTATGAAGCACTTTTCTTCCTGTGCTCTGCCCACCATGAGTAGCGAAATCCGGTAGTGTAAGACCACAGGCATACCAATGTGCCACTGTGGAGACTTCGTGATATATGAACAGCAAAGAAATAAAAACAAATATAGAATTAAACTTTACCTCTTACCCTTCTAATAACTGTTGTGCATAACAGTCCAAAAAATTATTAATTAATAATAAAGTGTTGGCCACAACTAGAGACTACAATATAAAATCGACTCCTTAATTTGTGAATGAAAAATAAATGAGAGCGTGTCGATTCATATGAGATTTGCTAAGAATAAAATTCACTAAATATCTATCTTGATCTTTCATTCGAAAGCAAAAATATTCAATAAATAAATATTCAATCTTCAACCGTCATCTGGACGAGTTAAAAAAATTGTAATTTGAATTCCATTTTTGATGACGTTAATAAATCCACGTTCTGAAAAAAAATCAAAATTCGTAAAAAAATTAGTTATTGTCTCAACGATAAAAACTGTTGTTATCATTTAAAAAAACGAATAATCGCTTTCGAGTTAACATCTACTTAGTAAAAATATTAAATAAAATCAGTAGTGTAAAAGGTAAATAACAAAGTAGTGTCCATTGTAGTTAAGTGCAATCCTACACAAAAAGTGTCAAGCGGTATACGTAGGTAGACATACCCAGTGCTCGGCCAATACCACTATTCGTTCGTAAAAGAGTCGCCCAAGAATTGGTTATTGGTGACCAGTTACCTTCCCTCGAGTCTTACACTGCTAAATTAAGGACGACTATCGCAGCTTGTAGCTTGTCCGAAAATCAAAACAAACCAAAACCCATTCCCAGAGTTAAAAGAAAAATAAAAAAATCTATAATTATTATCCTGTTAATAATGATAGATATGCTAAATAATAATTAGACTTAGATAGTGATATAGGCTACTACCTACACCAACAGATGTCATCCGATCACTACACGTTTCTTGTAAGTATTTATACTTAATTGCTGAGGGTATCCGTTAAAGAATCAAAAGCATATAAAGGGTAAAGTTTAATAAGTTTTACTATATTCTTTCTTCTGTTACTAAGCCCTAAATGAAGGACGATAAAATATCTTTATTTAAAAAAAATAAAATGTTTAATCGCAGACAGAAATTTTATGCAACTATAAGAGGGCAGCGAAATTAGTTTTCTTCACTAAAATGTTAAAGTTAAGTTGATTTCAACATAAATTCTACATAGCATCTCAGCGTAAATGTGGAAGGCGAAAAATAAAAAAATGGGTTATATACTAAACGCTACAGAAGATAATGTTTAAGTCATTTAATGACATGATTACATACATCAAAAATCTCTGTTTGACTTTTGTATACATTTGTATTTATACTAAACCTTGAGTACAAGATATATTGTGTCTGAATGTTACAATGCATTTCTCAGTCGTTAAGGCATCATGTTCTAAGTGTTGTAAGTCCATAAGCTTGCCGCTGAGACTTGATCAATTTCTTTCTTTTTGTTGTATTTTCCTCGTTCCATCTTTTTTTGGTGTTTCTATTGTCGTCCTGTAGCCCTTAATATTTTGTACACTTCTATATTTAACGAAAAACTTCATCATTAATTATAGATCTAAAACGAGCTAGTGTTTCTCGTTTATTTTATTTCTAACCAAGAGTATTTTTATTTTGACATGAAAATCACTTTACATTTGCACCGTTCACCCACTATCTTACTTCTTATATTTATGCACAAACTTTCAGTAAATATTATCTGACAAAATTGAAAAAAAACTGAAAACTGTAATTGTTTTTGTTTACAAAATACTTGTTTACTGTATACCAAGTTTTGTGAAACCACAGTAGATACTATTATTGTTATGGTTCATATACCTTCATAGTGACATGATTGTTACAAGCTGCGGTTAAATACACAAAACCAGTTTTGTATTTGTTAATTTCAGTTTCTGCTTTATATCTTGTGTATCATGATTTGTCTGTAAGCCTCTAAAATATGGCAGTGAACTTTGATTATAAGATAAATTGTTGTAGTATTTTTACTTCTAATAAAACAGAAACAATACATTTAAAATTTCTGTTGTCCTACAGAGAAATTTTTAAAAAAGAGATAAATGAACCGGAGGAGTGGTTGTATCATGGCTAACTGTGTATCTACTTTTGTAATTTTAACTGTTTTATTTTTCTTGTGAATTGAAAGTGAGATTTCTTATTTTTCACAGAACGTTTTTTTATTCATATACAGCTATCATCAGAATTACTATAGCTTTCTGAATAAGTAAAATACTTTGATTTCACAATTAAAGGAAGGAACCCAATAAAAATTCATTATATTTATTAATGGCCACTAGATGGCAGCTATCTTGTTCCAGACAACTTGAAAAAAATTTTACCAAATTCTTTTAGAGCTTCTTTATAAGTTAAATCTGTAAAGATATTTTTGTGCAAATATAATGTTTAAGAGACACAGAATCGACAGATCTATTTTAGAAAAAAAAATTTGCACCAAAGATTTATAATTTTATGTAACAGGTTTCGTGTAGTTTTTATAAAAAAAATCATTGTTATTACAACCACCTGTATAAAATTTAATAGTGTTATATTCTACAATATTTACCGACCTCATTTATAAAATTATTTCTGGAATTTTCGAAATTTGTTTCAAAACTCTAAAATACATATTCGTCATGAAAGTACCAAGTAGTTTTGAACAATGTTAATCTTGATCATATCACTTTAGCGCGAAATTATTTTTTCAAACTTTTTTTATAAAATGTGGCAATTTATTTTTCTGGACATTTAGTGAAATTATTATTGTCCTGTTTCCAATTTGAGAGGAAGCGACATAGCCAGGTGAATAAGGAGCTTGACTCGTAATTTGAGGTTCGCGGGTTTAAATTCCCATCACACCAAAAATGCTCGACCTTTCAGCTGTGGGGCGTTATTATGTGAAGATCAACCCCATTATTTCTTCGTAAAAGAGTAGCCCAGGAGTTAGTTGTGGTAGTTGGTGATGACTAGTTTCCCTCCCTCCACTCTTACACTGTAAAATTAGAGATTGCCACCGCAGATAACCTTCGAGTAGACTTTGCGTAAAATTTCAAATCTACTGGGATCATTAGGAAGATGACATTTGTGAAAGTGACATTTTAGTTATAATATGATTACATGTTGATCAAATTTGGACTGTATTAAGTGTTCGGCAATTAAAAGTTTGTCCGTTGTCACTTTCATGTATCTTTTTTTCAATCAACGACTATTTTGTAATGTTTTACCTTATATTTGCAATCAAAATTCTGGAATCTTTTCAATGTAAAATTTCTTCTTTAAACTTTCTTATATATTTATAGAATCAGTAATTGAGTATTTCCCTTATTTGAATAGTTTGGAATAAAATTTACTTTAAATGTTTGTTTAGTTCTGATGCAAACAATGACACCTTGGAAAGAACATACAACAAAAACACCATGTCTTTTTCTGTTGAGATTTTTAAAATTCACAGTTGAAGTTTACTCATCTGCTGGGATTTTTTGGACCCCAACACTTAATCTTCAGTTATCTGTTTGCAAATGTTGTTGCACAAAGGAATGTCTAATATTGCATTATCAACAAACTCAAGCGTTATCTAATGAAAAGGAATAATGTAAATTCATGATTCCACTTTCTCCTGGTTTATTACAAGCTGTGTGAATGTCCATGGGTTTAAAGAAATATTTAGATTTGTCTTTCAACTCAGATTTGAGAAATATAACTGTCTTTTACTGCCAAGTAATATACGAGCGACTGGTAAGGTTAATGGGTTTATAATAAAAGTGACTGACACGATTGTACTTGGTTTAACATAAAAGTTGTCAAGTAACACACGACTTACTGGTATGTTTAATGGGTGATATGTAAAGGAAGGAAAATGTGTTTATGGTAAACGACAGTAAAACTTAATTGGTTTAAACAAGGTTGGACATTTATTTAAGATCTGTAAATTATCTGTATCAGTGATCACAACTGGTAAGATAAATGACATCAGTATTATAGCCACTTTTGAAACAAAAGGAGCTTCTGAGCAGAACTTAATTATAACTTAATTCCTATAAACATTAATTCCTTCTAGTTGGCAACTGAATTTTACTCAGTCAAAAAAAATTGTTCAACATTTAATGTTATTAATATGTTTCATGCTGGATCATGTTTCAAACTCTCATCAACTGCTCGAGATAAATTAATTTTGTAGTCAGATTTGACCCTGTTAAAATTGATTATTATCTAAACAATCCGGCGTCTCTCATTTTGAGTGATTTAACTTGTTTTCTAAAGATATTATATACTGTAGTTACTTGAAACAGATTTTACACCAAGTAAAAAATAAAATATATTTGATTTTCTTTGTAGGAAAAATCAGTTTAATTGTATGGTTTGATTAAAATATTTATTGTATTTTTGAAGTCTCTGTTTGTGTCCTTTTCTTATCAAACAAATCTTTCGACATAAAATGCTCAGCTAAACTTTTTTTTTGCAATCAAAAATCCAAGTTTCTACTGGAAATGTTTATTTGTTAATGAGGCTGACATGACCTAGTGATTAAGGTGTTTGTCTCGTAGTTTGCACATCACTGGATGGACACCCTTCGTCATACATGTTTACCACTTCTACTGTGAAGACGCTATAAAACGTCATGGTCAATCCCTTTTGCTGTGGTATTAGAGCAATCCAAGAACTGGCGGTTAGTGATTGTTGACTGGTTGGCTTTCTTTTAGTCTATCTCTTCATAAACAGACCACAGAAGACAGTTTTGTAAGAAATTCAGAAAACAAACAGCCTATTAATAACACATGATGTTCTCGTGGTAGAAAATGTAAAAGTTTCTACTTGTACTTTGTTTTATATGGTTAATTTACAGCAGAGAAATGACAAATATTAAAAATAATTCAGAGGTAAAAGATAATTTCGGAATCAATAAGGATGTGTTTAATATGATTTATAACGTAACCACTTTGAAATTATCAAAACTATAACAGTAACGCTAACCACTGTTTAGTGTTTAAATTAGAATCGAGGTGACTGTTGTGAGACTATTATGAGCATAAGTGTAACTAAGGTTGATTATATTATGTCAATGTAACCTGCGTGAGATAATTTGGGTGTTAAAATGACTGTTGAAAAACTATACAGGTGTCATTCTGACTGATGTTACTATCTGTACGAACATCAATGGCTTATGTGATACCGTTATGACACTGTTACAGATGTCACTCTGACTGGTTTCAATCGACTAAATAGAGGTGTCAATGTATTGTGTACGAGACCGTTATAAAAGTTATCCAAGCGACGTAATGCACTTGACAGGCTTTGTTTATTGCACCACACTGGAAGTAATAACCAATTAGTAAAATAACAATAACCCTATTTTCAGTTTAATACAACTGAATCGTTTCAATAATATCAACTGGTTGTGATGATGTTGGTTCAACAAGAACAGAGCTGACGAAGCTACACACAAGTCATTTATTATGTTACGTTCATTTTCACTATTCGTTGGTAAAAGAGGAGTCTAAGTTGGCGATGGGTGGTGACGACTAGCTCCTTCTCTCTTGTTCTACACTGCTAAATTAGAGACGGCTTGCAAAGATAGCCCTCGAATAGTTTTATGTTAAATTCATAAAACAAAACAAACCATCCCATAACACAATTTCGATTACATTTATTGGCTAGAATGTGAAATATAGCTTTGATACTCAAACTTTTGTAAATGTATAAACTACTGACAATTTAATAACTGTATTAGACCTAATATTGTTATGATATTTTATTGTCAAACAATATGAGTAATTTACTAATATTAAAAACATGACTTATATTTATCAGTCTCTGTGCGGTACTTGTTTCGTGATAAATGTGAATATAAGTTTGGAATCATACAATCCAAAAATTTGTCGCTCGGTGGTGATGAGTATCTGATGTTAAACTATTAAATTAGGGACGGCTAGGATGTCTAACCCTGGTGTAGCTTTTGGTGACATTAAAAAAGAAAAAACAGCAAACAATCATTAAAAATAATACATTTGGTAAATGCTGTAGAAACACAAAATAAACAGGTCGATTCTTTTCAAGTTATAAAATAACATAAATCGTTCACACACATGAAATACTGCCAAGTAAGATATTTTGTTCATGAATTTCGGCCAATCTGCACAAGGTATATAGACGATAGCTGTCTCCAATATAACAATGTGAGACTATAGGAGAGGCAGCTATTCGTAAACACCCACTTCCAACTTTCAAATTGGAAGTCGAGTGTTCTGCTTTGGCCATGCCATTCCAATATAGTGTTATTGAATGTATACCAGTGATATAGTGTTGTTGAAATTTGAAAGTGACACATAGCAACGATACATCTGATTGTGATATCTGTTACGTAAAAAAAGAGATAATTATAAACCGAAAGTCAGTGTAATAGCTGATATAGAAACAAGTTTGATTGATGTATGTTGCATTGCATCTATAGTGTCTACGAGTTTCTAACAAACGGCTGTTATTGGTTGATTGTTTGTATTAAAACTTAACACTTTCATGCAGCTTAAATATTTGTTCCGATAGATACCTCTTCTCATATGATGGGTCTATCGTTCAGTAATGATTTAGATGAGAAATAATGTTTTTTCTCGCCACTAGTCTTGAAAATCCCACCTACCCCATGTTTCAAGAAGGTTTTGTCAACACACGTGTGAGTAACACTTACGTCGCAGCTAATTTTCACGTGGGAAAACGCTCACGAAGAAGAAAAAGTTCTCGCCCCTCTTGAAAGTGTGAATCACTAAACTGGATGTTAAAAAGAAGATAACATCCTTATTTGTAGATATGACGGTTCGTCCACCACTTCCACGGTAGCTGTGATATCCTAACTAAAACAGGACATCTGGACTCGTCTCTCTCTTTGCCGTACCAGATTTCCAGGGTGCAATAGTGGGATGATACATTTGAAACTGAGACTGATTAATAAGTGATATTTAAAGAGAATATAGTAATGAAGCCATTCTTTTGTCTCATTCTGATCCAGATACTACTCGAGATCATGGAAGGTAGTTGTTATTAACATAGTACCTAAAAAAGATAAAAACCTCACTAACTTCGGTAAATATACACAAATCGGTCTACTCAACGCCCCATAAAAACAATTGGGAAAAGGGATAATCAATAGAATTACTTGCAATCTGGAATCCATTAACATAATAAGTCACAACCAAAATGCTGGTAGATAAAACAGGCAAACAAAAGACTATCTTGTAAAACTTACTGAATCCGTTTACCGTGGCTTCAAACGCAAACAATCCACAGTAGCCACCCTCTTGGACAGGTTTCATTCTGTTACAAGGGCTTCCGGTTTAAAACACACACCACAAGTTTACCACCCCAGATTGTCTGACGGATATCTAGTTTTTTCACGAACAGTAAACCTAAGAGTAGACCTGATATTCGGAGCCCACCCAGGGAAATTTGTAAATGACGGGCACTTCTGTTTCCTCCAAAACAAATTAATTGGATTGACAGATATCAGTAAGTGTGACCCCGAAAGGACCTCTTCATATATTTCTTTTTACTGTATTTTCCTTATTTTTAATTACGCATATATATTTCATTTTATTAGTATCATCTTACTTGTTCAATTTAATTTATAATTTTCCCCCCCCCATTCTCACACCTTGTTATTACTATTAGAATATTCCTTTCTTTTTGTAAACTTTTAACTTACTTTGCTTTACTGTTATTACCTGTTCTCTTCCTATTTCTAAATTACGTACATCGCAGGACTCACCTTAGCCTACATATCCCTGATCAAACTACGATTTTATTGTTCAGCTCACCACGTTTTGTTTTTTCAGACACCCCGATCACAGCGTTTCACGACGTACATTGATAATATTTCACATGGTAAGCGCTGAAATGTCGAAAGTTGAACGAATTTCACATTGTCAACGCCATGTCCCATAATGCGCGCTGGGCTGAAGAGCGCTCCTAATTGTATCGCAAGCCCCTTTAAACAGCCTTATGAGATTGTCAACCGGCACGACCCAAAAGAATGATCGTATTGAATAGGAGGTGTTTACCGAAGAAGGTTAAAGACTGAAAATAAAGTTTAAGAGGGCCATAAAGGTGTTATAAGAAAAACATATGCTGCCGAGGAATGAGTTACGAATAAAATAGGCACACAAAGAAGTAGCTTCCTATTTTGGCTAAATGATGTCGTACTGGAGACAAAAATGATACTAAATTAAGTTGTACTTTGTAAGTAAATCCATTAAGTGACAAACTAACTTAAAAATTACAAAATACACACACAAATATTACGACAATAGTTTTAGAAGAGTGTGTATAGGAAACTGTTAACATCGATCAAGCACCTTTAAGCTGTAATCTGTCAAGCAAAGTCTAAAAAGCACAAGAAATGCATTCCTGATGCTTAGTCACACAGTTAAGTGCTACAAGTAAAAACTACGGTCTATGTCTAGAGCAGTTCAGGGTGTAATTTCGGCCTTTAACTTTGTTATAAGTTATGTAATGTGTGTGGAACACGTTGTTTAAGACTCCTCTATACACGACACTGCTGACAGCAGTTTTCCCTTATTTGTGTCCAAAAATAACTGTTTTTTTAGCACTTGTTCAATAAATTTCTAAATCAGTTTTTGTATTTAATTAATTCATCCACTAAATTTTAAAAGAGTGTCAATAGAAGATTAACAAAAGAGTACTGAAAATCCAGAGATGACTGTATTCATCTCTGGCGTAGATTTGTCACACCCGAATGAGAGGGGGTAATATTTGCAATCACTTATATAATTTGTTCAATTTGCAAATAAGTTATCTCGGATACTTCGAGGTTTCCATGTAGATTTGTATGAGTGAGGTGTAGTGAACAGTTTTTAAAATATTAATAGAATTGCACACAGACGGCTCAACCAGCGTGTTGGACACAGTGATCCGATATCTTGAATTGGGTCATTGTGGCTTTCTGACGATACAATATTTTGAAACATTGTCTTGTATTTCCCTTACCTCTGAAACAAGACACGAAGTTCATGTAACAACTGTATAGAATCTCGGGTACATTCACAAGCTTTAACTGCATGATGCATTATTAAACTATCCTTGTGTGCTCCGCAGTGATGGTTGCTTCTCTTTTATTTTTACCTGGCTCCACTGTATGCACCACTCATGTTAGTGACTCCATCTTACGTTTGTGTTCTTAATACTAACAGTGGTAAATTGATTCTTGTCAGTTTATCAAGTATAGTCGAGGATATTGTTTCACCAGTTGTATTGGAAACACTGTACAAACGTAGAAATCTCATGCACGTCAAGGTTCTCATCTCCGTATCGTACACATATTGCTTCCTGTTCGGTACCTGTAATATCTTGAGTGCCAACCATTAATGCAAAGATTTTACTCTGCTGCACTTTGTGTGCTATGTTCCTCAGTATTTGATTGCTAAACATCACCATCATTTCATTCTGAGCCTAGGGTGATGTGAATGTAATTTTCTTTGACAAGTAGGCCGTCAACTCAGGATCTTCCTCTTCCACTCTTTCAGGAGGTTTGATGGATTTCTATTTTGCTTTTTTCCCCGTTTGAAAAACCAGTGAAAATGAAGGTACACTCCAATGGCCTCTCCAATTTCCTTGTAGAAACGCCTCTATTTTCAGCCTTGGTACAAGGAAAGCATACAACTTTTTGAATCTGATTGTCGAAGTGCAGCCGTGAGAACTCAAACCCCTTGTACTGGAAGTTTATGTTTCAGATTTTGCTTTCCGTCGTGGTATCAGTTGTGCGTCACCCCAGGTTGTCCTACGGATATGTAGTTTTATCACGAACAGTACAGCTCAGGTCAAAATTCACGAATCAAGTTCCACCCTATTAATTCAACTGACCCAAGGTTCATTTCTCTGTTCAGTCCTGTACAACATTTATCTTAACAATATACCATTCTAACACTCAACTACACGTTAAATTCACAGTATGCTGACGACTGAGCCAGAAGGAGCACCAACAGTTACCCACACACTGCTGCGGTCATATTGCAAACGACACTCAACACTAAATCCCTATAGTGTGACAAGTGGCTTTCGCTTCGAGTTAACATGTCCAGCTACTTATTCTCAAGGGTACAGAACCTTCAGAACAAAGTTACTAAAACTGTATAGAGACTACTAATATAATCTATAACTAGAACCCCACCCACCTGTGCCAAAGATAACTCACCTAAAAGAACGTAATCTTACTTCCTTTATTATGTATCAATTAAACATTATAATGTTTTTATCTCTGGCGACTGGGCAGGTAAAATATTCGACGACTACTCAGTTAAAATTGTTTTTACCGCGCACTTTTTTACCCCAGAACAAATTAATTAGATTTACAGATCCCAGGTACTGTGCCCCCAAAGGACCTCTTCGTATATTTATTTTCACTGTATTTTTCCATATTTTTAATCACACATATATATTTAATTTTATTAGTATCATCTTACTTATTTAATTTAATTTATATTTTCCCCTCATTCTCACACTTTGTTATTATTATTACTATATTCCTTTTTTCTTGTTAAACCTTAACTTAGCTTTACTTTACTATTATTACCTCTTCTCTCCTTTTTCTAAATCACGTACATCACAGGACTCACTTTAGCCTGCATATCCCTGCTCAAACTACGATTTCATCGGTCTAGTCGGCTCACAACGTTTTGGTTTTTCAGACACCTCGAGCACAGCGTTTCACGACGTACATTGATAATATTTCACATGGCAAGCGCTGAACGGTCGAAAGTTGAAATAATTTCAGATGCCAGTTGTTAATTAGTAGAGCTATGGGAAGCTTTGATTTTGATTTTCTTTTCAAAATTAGCTTGATGTAAAAAAGTTTTATTTTTTAGGTTATATAATTGAAATGCATAATTAGTTATTTCAAGAAATAATGATAAATTGTTATTTTTAAATGTTTCCTTAAAATATGAACAATTCATGTGCTGTCTGTTATTCAAGTTATTTGCTATAAATGAAACGAACGTGAACTCTGGAACAAATTTGTTCTTTTTCACTCGTTGTTTTGTGCTAATCAGTTTTTCGTGAAAAAGTTGTACAAGGAAACAAAAAACCACACTGTTCTAAAGTTAATGGTCGTTTTCTTCATGGTACAATAGTACCACATATATTAGATACTCCATTATCAACGCTCTGTTATATTAACTGTCTTTTCTGTGTTACAGGATGAAAAACCGTCTGGTGAGTATTGTTTTACGTTTTATTTTTGCTCTGTTTCAAACGTTAGTCTTAGAAAAAATGTCACAATAATAACCAGCAGATCCAAAAAACTGACTGAGAGTGGATTATTTTTTACTATAAATTATTTAATGAATGCATTTTTAATTTTTTTCGAGTAAGAGTTATTGTAGCCTCTTTTATACTTAAGTGTATCTGTAGATTTGAATGATCAGCTGTCTAAAACCTATCAGGTTGTTAGTTTTCCATATAACTTCCTTGTTCTCTTGATTTGTGACGAAATGGAAGAAATATAAAGTTGCGAATTGTTCAACTAGTTTTAATACAATATATTATTAGATATTCCAAATACATTAAATGCCAAAATAAGTAGAATAAAAAGAGGTTTATATGATACACAGAAAATATGAGAGTTCAGGTGTAATACCAGTTTTCCGCCTAGTATCGAACATTGAAGTAAGTTCCAAAGCTCCAAATTTGTATGGAGTTACAACTCACGAAGCTGTTATAACGTGGTTCTCTCGTTGGTGATTTTTCGTTAAATGTGGAAAAATAATTCAACGTCCGTGTAAATGGTGACAAATTAGTTTATGCCTTCGTTATCTTCTCTTTATATCATGATATAACTTGTTGTAGGCTTAAATTTACAAATACTACACTATACTAACGTGAAAATAAACTTGCTTGTACTTCTCGAGTGAAAACAAATTCTAGTTGAAATAAAAACATATTTTAACTGATTAAATTTACTATTTTGTTAACTGTTTATGTCTCTCAATATTTTGCTGGCTCCGTATACATAATATACCATCGAATGTACTAGAAAATTTGATGTAAAATCTTTAGGACTTTTTTTAGGCCTAATTTAACATAATCATTATGATCAGCATTTCCCTCATGTGACAAACAGATTAAAACTTTAAATATCAGCCATTATAGGAAAGTAGAAATATATACTTGACGTTTAATTTCAAATTATGAAACAAGAATATTTTATTCTAACTTTAATAACAGCAAATAAAGATAAACTTTCCAAAAAAGAGATAAAGGTAGAGATGGCTAATACTTATTTTTCAAAAAACAATGTAAACTAGATAGTAGGTATGGCATTTGCATCATCCCTATAAAATAGTACGAGCATACAATATAGTATAATGTTAAAAAGACTAAAATATGATAAATTAAACTCAATACTGAGTGAATAGTTTTGTTTTTTGTTATACGTTAATTCTTGCCTGTTCCAAATTTACTTCAGTTTTTGAAAAGTTTTTTTTACTCGTTTGCATGTTTTGTTTAATTCAGTGTTTCTATGTAATATATATCATTTAGCTGTTATTGGTTAATTGTTGTTGTTTTCGAATTAAGCACAAAACTACATAATCTGCCTCGTAATCTGAGGGTCGCGGGTTTGCATCCTCGTCGCGCCAAACATTCTTGCCCTTTCAGCCGTGAGGGCATTATAAAGTGACGGTCAATCCCACTATTGGCCCGCCATGGCCAAGCGTGTTAAGGCGTGCGACTCGTAATCACACTATTAGTTGGTAAAAGAGAAGCCCAAGAGTAGGCGGTGGACAGTGATGACTAGCTGCCTTCTCTCTCATCTTACACTGTTAAATTAGGGACGGATAGCACAGATAACCCTGGAGTAACTTTGTGTGAAATTCAAAAACAAACAAACAAACAATACACAATGGGCTATCTGTACTCTGCTCACCATGGATAATGAAACCCGAATCTGAGCGTTATAAGTCCGCAAACATACCGACGATCCCCTGGGGGGCCTATTGGTTAGTAATTCATGTTTCAATCTGTATTTAAACTTTCCAAAGGAACACAAAATTTCTGCAAAGGTAACTTCAAGGAGTGGCAATAACCTCATTTTCATTAGAATTATTATTTTTTAATGACTTCTTCATGTGTCATATCTGCGCCAGACATCGACGACCATGGCATCCCAGACTTCTCTGTTGTCAATCCTCCTTATCAACTCGATGTTACTCACTGAGTTCTTGAGGCTGTCGATATATATACTTCTTGACACCCTCTGCTTTTCCTCCCTTCTATTTTTCCACATAGCATCTGTTTCTCTATCCCATTCTTCCTGCAGATGTGTTTCAGAATGACTACGACTTATTAATAACACTTGTAAAAATGAATTCTCCGTTTGAAACTATGTCACTTTAGAGAAATTGGTTGACACCATTGTTTTTGTTTTTAAGTTATCGTATAATGAAAAAGAACCAGCAGAAAGAAGAACCAAGAAATGTAAACTTTTGCTATTTTTATGACGTCAGAAACACGTAGGTTCAAGAAGTATTGATAGAAATAAAATAGAAATCCTGTAACCCGAACGCTTCTTCAGGGACAATTTTTTTACTATTATATTTATAGCCACTCACAGAACTTGTGACTCAGTCATTACATAGATATTATTATAAAAGGAAACATAGTCTAGTCGTGTAAAGCTCTGATAACCTGTAGAGGAGATATTTTAAGATACAATTTCGATGAACCATCTGAATCATCCACACATAGGCAGTGCTGCCACCTGTCTGACACTTCAGGTTACGTTTTATTCGTGGACCACTTAATTGAAATAAACATCATTCCTTAGCTCTTTAGGTGATTATTGTATGTTCTGTTTAGAATACAGCTACGTTATTTATGAACTATCTAATCAGAGAATGCTTATGATGTAAAAAAACGCAACTAGTTATACCAGAAATCTAAAGTTGAAAACTTTATTTGAATGAATGACTTATATATCTACTTTCTCTCCAGAGTGGACTTTAAAACAAGGAAATGGAGCCACATACGTAAGCTGGGGAAGTGCTTCATGTGGAGTTTCTTCATTTGTTTTGTTCTACTCAGGGTATGGAGTTCTGAGGTGGGGTTAATTTCCAATGCATGCCTGGAGAAAAGGGTAAGTTGAACAGCGAGAGTGTAAATCAAGACGACCCTCTGACAAGATTATCCTATCAGTCGCAGGATAAACATCAGTGTTTGCTGACATGTGCTGTTTTTTATAACCAGCAGTCTCTCCAAACGTTTATGTTTCCCGCCAAGAATGATTGTCTATCACAAGAGTGGAAATCTGAGTACAAAGGCATCTTGGTAGCTCCAAACCCTCCATTTTTTCGTACTGACTCAATATGTGTAGTTGATAATAAAGAATCGGAAATGTATCAAACCCGTAAGGATGTAGGAACCGTTGTTCTTGCTCCTTTAGGAGATAAATTAAAAGATGGATCAGAGACTGAACAGTGAAAAAAATATTTTGTGAGCAAATTCTAAGTTCAGGTTCAAGGTGTGCTAGTTTCCATGACCTGAGTTCATTATCATTATTATTATTTAAGAAAAGCACGATCAGTATGAAACAAAAAGGTAACTGTTGTTTTGGTTCAGATATATCAACGGAGAAAACCCATTTTGCAAGTTACCTTGTCAAGTAAAATTACGTCTTACAACGGACGCCAAAATGTTTATTCGTAAAATAAATGGAGAAATTATTGAGCTTTAGAATGAGTGAAGCTAAAAATATAATATCTTTCATTTGTTCAATAAACGTTCACAAGAACCATTGAATGACCTTCTAGTCCAGTTTACGTTAATGTTTAAAACAAGCATCTAGACTGTCTATTATTTCATGTATCATTTAGGTTAATTTTTTTCTTGTCTCTCCATGATATATTGGATGCCATTTGGTGGGGTGAGCGTTATGTAAGTTACTTCCTGCTTAGCATTTTCTCTGCAATACTCCTTGGAACATGGCACATGAGTGAGGTGGATTACGCCTCTATGTTACCACCCTCAGTACACACTAAATGCCACTAAATTCGTTTTGGGGTTTATTGTACACTGGATGTCACTTCGTGAGTGTTCTATGCTATTGTCTTTATTGTAATCTTGAAATACATTCGGTGTAACTTCAAGAGTGTCGTCAGTTATCCGAATAGTATTCTGGAAGAACATTAGGTGTCACTTCATGAGTTTCAGAGGCTATTTTCTGTATAGTAATCTTAGAACACATTAGGTGTCACTTCATAAGTGCCATCTGAATAGTACTCTGGAAACACGTTAGATGTCACTTTCTTAATATTATAGATTATTGTCTACCAAGTTCTTTCGGAATACATAAGGTGTAACTTCATGAGTGTTGCAGGTTATTTTCTGTATGTTACTAAAAGAACGCGTTAAGTGTCACTTCATTAGTGTTTTGGGTTAGTGTACATATAATTATTTTGGAATTTATTGCTGTCGCTTCATTAGTTCTAAACTAACTGAACTAACGTGGCAGGGGTTCAGTTTAGAGAGAGAGAAATCAGAAGAGTTCTCTCCCCAACCGGGGTGTTCAGGAACATTGTGGTTCCTCTTCGTCCCCTTTCGTGGATTGTTATTAAGATTAAATGGTGGTTTTTTCTGTTTTTTTTATATATATAATATAATTATTATTCTTGACTATTTGGGTCGAAAGTATCTCTTCTTAATGTTGTCTTGGATGGAGGCAAAGGCAGCAGCGGAAAGGAAGCCCGGGACCTGTCCCGAAAGGAAGAGGTTGAGCAGATGTGAACATGAATATTGTTCAAATCCAGATCAAAAATAGAACACTTCAAACGGCACGATTCAAGGTCTGGCAAAAGAAATGCCTGGGCTGGGATCTATAAATCCAATGCCTAAAGATTTTGATGTGGGAAAACGGGAGTGCCCCGAGAAAACCCACTTTCACAGGACAGGCGCCGAAAGTTTTGCCTGTCGTGTGCCCTGTATCTGAAAAAAAAAAAAGCTTCATTAGTGTTCAAGGCTATTGTATATATAGAAGTCTTGGAACACAATAGGTGTCACTCAATAAATATTGAGAATTATTATTTGTATTGTATTCGCGGAATACGCGAGGTAGAACTTCATGAATGTTGTCGGTTATTGTCTAGAAGCGAACAAGGGAAGCATTATTTTGTGAGTTATAAGGGATACTAAAAATAGGATATAAAGTGTGATGTGTAGTTAAAACTGGAATAACTTTTAGTGATGATTATTTGCTGTAAATATAGAAGTGAGCACACAATCAGTGATATCGAGAAAACTCATTTGTAGAGAAAAGAAAAATATATATGTAAAAACAAGCCGTTTTTACACACAAGTGACGACACAGTTTTCACAAAATTAGTATGAATAATGTCGAGATCATTGTTCACGTGAAGATTAAAATATTTTTATTGATTTGGTTTGAATTTGAATTTCGCGCAAAGCTATACGAGGGCTATCTGCGCTAGCTGTTCTTAATTTATCAGAGTAAGAATAGAGGGAAAGCAGCCACTTAGTCATCACCACCCACCGCCAACGACTCTTAACAACGAATAGTAAGATTAACCGTCACATTATAACGCCTCCACGGCTGAAAGTGCGAAGATGTTTGGTGTGACGGGGATTCGAACCAGCGACTCTTGGATTACGATAACTGACAAAAAAACGTAAAAAAGTATTATTTTAACTAATAAACAGGGAACATTAACAAATGAACTAAAATAATTCGAGAATGAGTGTCAGATATTAATAAATAGATAATATGAACTGAAAATTTATAAAACTTCAAAATGGTAAAAAGGGTAAATCTTATTTCATAAATAAATAAAATTTGAAAGGTGAACAATTAGTAATTTTGTGAGTACTGTTTTAAATATTTTTTTCTTTCAATCACATTATTTCTGGTCGATGAATTTACTTCCTGCAATTACATGACCTTTCATGACGATTTCCAGTGGCTCAGCGGTATGTCTGCGGACTTACACACTAAAATCCGGGTTGCGATACCCGGGGTGGGCAGAGCACAGATAGCCCATTGTGTAGCTTTGTGCTTAATTCAAAACAACAACAACCTTTATGATAAATTACCTGGTTTTTCTTTGTTATGAAGCACTTTTCTTCCTGTGCTCTGCCCACCATGAGTAGCGAAATCCGGTAGTGTAAGACCACAGGCATACCAATGTGCCACTGTGGAGACTTCGTGATATATGAACAGCAAAGAAATAAAAACAAATATAGAATTAAACTTTACCTCTTACCCTTCTAATAACTGTTGTGCATAACAGTCCAAAAAATTATTAATTAATAATAAAGTGTTGGCCACAACTAGAGACTACTATATAAAATCGACTCCTTAATTTGTGAATGAAAAATAAATGAGAGCGTGTCGATTCATATGAGATTTGCTAAGAATAAAATTCACTAAATATCTATCTTGATCTTTCATTCGAAAGCAAAAATATTCAATAAATAAATATTCAATCTTCAACCGTCATCTGGACGAGTTAAAAAAATTGTAATTTGAATTCCATTTTTGATGACGTTAATAAATCCACGTGCTGAAAAAAAATCAAAATTCGTAAAAAAATTAGTTATTGTCTCAACGATAAAAACTGTTGTTATCATTTAAAAAAACGAATAATCGCTTTCGAGTTAACATCTACTTAGTAAAAATATTAAATAAAATCAGTAGTGTAAAAGGTAAATAACAAAGTAGTGTCCATTGTAGTTAAGTGCAATCCTACACAAAAAGTGTCAAGCGGTATACGTAGGTAGACATACCCAGTGCTCGGCCAATACCACTATTCGTTCGTAAAAGAGTCGCCCAAGAATTGGTTATTGGTGACCAATTACCTTCCCTCGAGTCTTACACTGCTAAATTAAGGACGACTAGCGCAGCTTGTAGCTTGTCCGAAAATCAAAACAAACCAAAACCCATTCCCAGAGTTAAAAGAAAAATAAAAAAATCTATAATTATTATCCTGTTAATAATGATAGATATGCTAAATAATAATTAGACTTAGATAGTGATATAGGCTACTACCTACACCAACAGATGTCATCCGATCACTACAAGTTTCTTGTAAGTATTTATACTTACTTGCTGAGGGTATCCGTTAAAGAATCAAAAGCATATGAAGGATAAAGTTTAATAAGTTTTACTATATTCTTTCTTCTGTTACTAAGCCCTAAATGAAGGACGATAAAATATCTTTATTTAAAAAAAATAAGATGTTTAATCGCAGACAGAAATTTTACGCAACTATAAGAGGGCAGCGAAATTAGTTTTCTTCACTAAAATGTTAAAGTTAAGTTGATTTCAACATAAATTCTACATAGCATCTCAGCGTAAATGTGGAAGGCGAAAAATAAAAAAATGGGTTATATACTAAACGCTACAGAAGATAATGTTTAAGTCATTTAATGACATGATTACATACATCAAAAATCTCTGTTTGACTTTTGTATACATTTGTATTTATACTAAACCTTGAGTACAAGATATATTGTGTCTGAATGTTACAATGCATTTCTCAGTCGTTAAGGCATCATGTTCTAAGTGTTGTAAGTCCATAAGCTTGCCGCTGAGACTTGATCAATTTCTTTCTTTTTGTTGTATTTTCCTCGTTCCATCTTTTTTTGGTGTTTCTATTGTCGTCCTGTAGCCCTTAATATTTTGTACACTTCTATATTTAACGAAAAACTTCATCATTAATTATAGATCTAAAACGAGCTAGTGTTTCTCGTTTATTTTATTTCTAACCAAGAGTATTTTTATTTTGACATGAAAATCACTTTACATTTGCACCGTTCACCCACTATCTTACTTCTTATATTTATGCACAAACTTTCAGTAAATATTATCTGACAAAATTGAAAAAAAACTGAAAACTGTAATTGTTTTTGTTTACAAAATACTTGTTTACTGTATACCAAGTTTTGTGAAACCACAGTAGATACTATTATTGTTATGGTTCATATACCTTCATAGTGACATGATTGTTACAAGCTGCGGTTAAATACACAAAACCAGTTTTGTATTTGTTAATTTCAGTTTCTGCTTTATATCTTGTGTATCATGATTTGTCTGTAAGCCTCTAAAATATGGCAGTGAACTTTGATTATAAGATAAATTGTTGTAGTATTTTTACTTCTAATAAAACAGAAACAATACATTTAAAATTTCTGTTGTCCTACAGAGAAATTTTTAAAAAAGAGATAAATGAACCGGAGGAGTGGTTGTATCATGGCTAACTGTGTATCTACTTTTGTAATTTTAACTGTTTTATTTTTCTTGTGAATTGAAAGTGAGATTTCTTATTTTTCACAGAACGTTTTTTTATTCATATACAGCTATCATCAGAATTACTATAGCTTTCTGAATAAGTAAAATACTTTGATTTCACAATTAAAGGAAGGAACCCAATAAAAATTCATTATATTTATTAATGGCCACTAGATGGCAGCTATCTTGTTCCAGACAACTTGAAAAAAATTTTACCAAATTCTTTTAGAGCTTCTTTATAAGTTAAATCTGTAAAGATATTTTTGTGCAAATATAATGTTTAAGAGACACAGAATCGACAGATCTATTTTAGAAAAAAAAATTTGCACCAAATATTTATAATTTTATGTAACAGGTTTCGTGTAGTTTTTATAAAAAAAAATCATTGTTATTACAACCACCTGTATAAAATTTAATGGTGTTATATTCTACAATATTTACCGACCTCATTTATAAAATTATTTCTGGAATTTTCGAAATTTGTTTCAAAACTCTAAAATACATATTCGTCATGAAAGTACCAAGTAGTTTTGAACAATGTTAATCTTGATCATATCACTTTCGGGCGAAATTATTTTTTCAAACTTTTTTTTATAAAATGTGGCAATTTATTTTTCTGGACATTTAGTGAAATTATTATTGTCCTGTTTCCAATTTGAGAGGAAGCGACATAGCCAGGTGAATAAGGAGCTTGACTCGTAATTTGAGGTTCGCGGGTTTAAATTCCCATCACACCAAAAATTCTCGACCTTTCAGCTGTGGGGCGTTAAGAGGTGAAGATCAACCCCATTATTTCTTCGTAAAAGAGTAGCCCAAGAGTTAGTTGTGGTAGTTGGTGATGACTAGTTTCCCTCCCTCCACTCTTACACCGTAAAATTAGAGATTGCCACCGCAGATAACCCTCGAGTAGACTTTGCGTAAAATTTCAAATCTACTGGGATGATTAGAAAGATGACATTTGTGAAAGTGACATTTTAGTTATAATATGATTGCATCTTGATCACATTTGGACTGTATTAAGTGTTTGGCAATTAAAAGTTTGTCCGTTGTCACTTTCATGTATCTTTTTTTCAATCAACGACTATTTTGTAACGTTTTACTTTATATTTGCAATCAAAATTCTGGAATCTTTTCAATGTAAAATTTCTTCTTTAAACTTTCTTATATATTTAGTGAATCAGTAATTAAGTATTTCCCTTATTTGAATAGTTTGGAATAAAATTTTCTTTAAATATTTGTTTAGTTCTAATGCAAACAATGACACCTTGGAAAGAACATACAACAAAAACACTATGTCTTTTTCTGTTGAGATTTTTAAAATTCACAGTTGAAGTCTACACAGCTGCTGGGATTGTTTGTACCCCAACACTTAATCTTCAGTTATCTGTTTCCAAGTGCTGTTGCACAAAGGAATGGCTAATATTACATTATCAACAAACTCAAGCGTTATCTAATGAAAAGGAATAATGTAAATTCATGATTCCACTTTCTTCTGGTTTATTACAAGCTGTGTGAATGTCCATGGGTTTAAAGAAATATTTAGATTTGTCTTTCAACTCAGATTTAAGAAATATAACTGTCTTTTACTGCCAAGTAATATACGAGCGACTGGTAAGATTAATGGGTTTATAATAAAAGTGATTGACACGATTGTACTTGGTTTGACATAAAAATTGTCAAGTAACACAAGACTTACTGGTATGTTTAATGGGTGATATATAAAGGAAGGAAAATGTGTTTATGGTAAACGACAGTAAAACTTAATTGGTTTAAACAAGGTTGGACGTTTATTTAAGATCTGTAAATTATCTGTATCAGTGATCACAACTGGTAAGATAAATGACATCAGTATTATAGCCACATTTGAAACAAAAGGAGCTTCTGAACATAACTTAATTATAACTTAATTCTTATAAACATTAATTCCTTCAAGTTGGCAACTGAATTTTACTCAGTCAAAAAAAATTGTTCAACATTTAATGTTATTAATATGTTTCATGCTGGATCATATTTGAAACTCTCATCAACTGCTCGAGATAAATTAATTTTGTAGTCAAATTTGACCCTGTTAAAATTGAATATTATCTAAACAATCGGACGTCTCTTACTTTGAGTGATTTAACTTGTTTTCTAAAGATATATTATACTGTAGTTACTTGTTACAGATTTTACACCAACTAAAAAATAAAATATTTTTGATTTTCTTTGTAGGAAAAATCAGTTTAATTGTATGGTTTGATAATAATATTTATTGTATTGATACAAGTCTTTGTTTGTGTCCTTTTCTTATCAAACAAATCTTTCGACATAAAATGCTCAGCTAAACGTTTTTTTTGCAATAAAAATCCACGTTTTTTACTGGAAATGTTTATTTGTTAATGAGGCTGACATGACCTAGTGATTAAGGTGATTGTCTCGGAGTTTGCATATACATGTTTACCACTTCTACTGTGAAGACGCTATATAACGTGATGGTCAATCCCTTTTGCTGTGGTATTAGAGCAATCCAAGAACTGGCGGTTAGTGATTGTTGACTTATTGGCTTGCTTTTAGTCTATCTCTTCATAAACACACCAAAGAAAACGGCTTTGTAAGAAATTCAGAAAACAAACAGCCTGTAAATAACATAAGATGTACTCGTGGTAGAAAATGTAAAAGTTTCTACTTGTACTTTGCTTGATATGGTAAATTTACAGCAGAGAAATGACAAATGTTAAAAATAATTCAGAGGTAAAAGATAATTTCGGAATCAATAAGGATGTGTTTAATATGATTTATAACGTAACCACTTTGAAATTATCAAAACTATAACAGTAACGCTAACCACTGTTTAGTGTTTAAATTAGAATCGAGGTGACTGTTGTGAGACTATTATGAGCATAAGTGTAACTAAGGTTGATTATATTATGTCAATGTAACCTGCGTGAGATAATTTGGGTGTTAAAATGACTGTTGAAAAACTATACAGGTGTCATTGTGACTGATGTTACTATCTGTACGAACATCAATGGCTTATGTGATACCGTTATGACACTGTTACAGATGTCACTCTGACTGGTTTCAATCGACTAAATAGAGGTGTCAATGTAACGTGTACGAGACCGTTATAAAAGTTATCCAAGCGACGTAATGCACTTGACAGGCTTTGTTTATTGCACCACACTGGAAGTAATAACCAATTAGTAAAATAACAATAACCCTATTTTCAGTTTAATACAACTGAATCGTTTCAATAATATCAACTGGTTGTGATGATGTTGGTTCAACAAAAACAGAGCTGACGAAGCTACACACAAGTCATTTATTATGTTACGGTCATTTTCACTATTCGTTGGTAAAAGAGGAGTCTAAGTTGGCGATGGGTGGTGACGACTAGCTCCTTCTCTCTTGTTCTACACTGCTAAATTAGAGACGGCTAGCAAAGATAGCCCTCGAATAGTTTTGAGTTAAATTCATAAAACAAAACAAACCATCCCATAACACAATTTCGATTACATTTATTGGCTAGAATGTGAAATATAGCTTTGATACTCAAACTTTTGTAAATGTATAAACTACTGACAATTTAATAACTGTATTAGACCTAATATTGTTATGATATTTTATTGTCAAACAATATGAGTAATTTACTAATATTAAAAACATGACTTATATTTATCAGTCTCTGTGCGGTACTTGTTTCGTGATAAATGTGAATATAAGTTTGGAATCATACAATCCAAAAATTTGTCGCTCGGTGGTGATGAGTATCTGATGTTAAACTATTAAATTAGGGACGGCTAGGATGTCTAACCCTGGTGTAGCTTTTGGTGACATTAAAAAAGGGAAAAAAACAGCAAACAATCATGAAAAATAATACATTTGGTAAATGCTGTAGAAACACAAAATAAACAGGTCGATTCTTTTCAAGTTATAAAATAACATAAATCGTTCACACACATGAAATACTGCCAAGTAAGATATTTTGTTCATGAATTTCGGCCAATCTGCACAAGGTATATAGACGACAGCTGTCTCCAATATAGCAATGTGAGACTATAGGAGAGGCAGCTATTCGTAAACACCCACTTCCAACTTTCAAATTGGAAGTCGAGTGTTCTGCTTTGGCCATGCCGTTCCAATATAGTGTTAATGAATGTATACCAGTGATATAGTGTTGTTGAAATTTCAAAGTGACACATAGCAACGATACATCTGATTGTGATATCTGTTACGTAAAACAATAAGAGATAATTATAAACCGGAAGTCAGTGTAATAGCTGATATAGAAACAAGTTTGATTTATGTATGTTGCATTGCATCTATAGTGTCTATGAGTTTCTAACAAACGGCTGTTATTGGTTGATTGTTTGTATTAAAACTTAACACTTTCATGCACCTTAAATATTTGTTCCGATAGATACCTCTTCTCATATGATGGGTCTATCGTTCAGTAATGATTTAGATGAGAAATAATGTTTTTTCTCGCCACTAGTCTTGAAAATCCCACCTACCCCATGTTTCAAGAAGGTTTTGTCAACAGACGTGTGAGTAACACTTATGTCGCAGCTAATTTTCACGTGGGAAAACGCTCACGAAGAAGAAAAAGTTCTCGCCCCTCTTGAAAGTGTGAATCACTAAACTGGATGTTAAAAAGAAGATAACATCCTTATTTGTAGATATGACGGTTCGTCCACCTCTTCCACGGTAGCTGTGATATCCTAACTAAAACAGGACATCTGGACTCGTCTCTCTCCTTGCCGTACCAGATTTCCAGGGTGCAATAGTGGGATGATACATTTGAAACTGAGACTGATTAATAAGTGATATTTAAAGAGAATATAGTAATGAAGCCATTCTTATGTCTCATTCTTATCCAGATACTACTCGAGATCCTGGAAGGTAGTTGTTATTAACATAGTACCTAAAAAAGATAAAAACCTTACTAACTTCGGTAAATATACACAAATCGGTCAACTGAACGCCCCAGGAAAACAAATGGGAAAAGGGATAATCAATAGAATTACTTGCAATCTGGAATCCATTAACATAATAAGTCACAACCAAAATGCTGGTAGATAAAACAGGCAAACAAAAGACTATCTTGTAAAACTTACTGAATCCGTTTACCGTGGCTTCAAACGCAAACAATCCACAGTAGCCACCCTCTTGGACAGGTTTCATTCTGGTACAAGGGCTTCCGGTTTAAAACACACACCACAAGTTTACCACCCCAGATTGTCTGACGGATATCTAGTTTTATCACGAACAGTAAACCTAAGAGTAGACCTTATATTCGGAGCCCACCCAGGGAAATTTGTAAATGACGGGCACTTCTGTTTCCTCCAAAACAAATTAATTGGATTGACAGATATCAGTAAGTGTGACCCCGAAAGGACCTCTTCATATATTTCTTTTTACTGTATTTTCCTTATTTTTAATTACGCATATATATTTCATTTTATTAGTATCATCTTACTTGTTCAATTTAATTTATAATTTTCCCCCCCCCATTCTCACACCTTGTTATTACTATTAGAATATTCCTTTCTTTTTGTAAACTTTTAACTTACTTTGCTTTACTGTTATTACCTGTTCTCTTCCTATTTCTAAATTACGTACATCGCAGGACTCACCTTAGCCTACATATCCCTGATCAAACTACGATTTTATTGTTCAGCTCACCACGTTTTGTTTTTTCAGACACCCCGATCACAGCGTTTCACGACGTACATTGATAATATTTCACATGGTAAGCGCTGAAATGTCGAAATTTGAACGAATTTCACATTGTCAACGCCATGTCCAATACTGCGCGCTAAGCTGAAGAGCGCTCCTAATTGTATCGCAAGCCCCTTTAAACAGCCTTATGAGATTGTCAACCGGCACGATCCAAAAGAATGATCGTATTGAATAGGAGGTGTTTACCGAAGAAGGTTAAAGACTGAAAATAAAGTTTAAGAGGGCCATAAAGGTGTTATAAGAAAAACATATGCTGCCGAGGAATAAGTTACGAATAAAATAGGCACACAAAGAAGAAGCTTCCTATTTTGGCTAAAGGATGTCGTACTGGAGACAAAAATGATAACAAATTAAGTTGTACTTTGTAAGTAAATCCATTAAGTGACAAACTAACTTAAAAATTACAAAATACACACACAAATATTACGACAATAGTTTTAGAAGAGTGTGTATAGGACACTGTTAACATCGATCAAGCACCTTTAAGCTGTAATCTGTCAAGCAAAGTCTAAAAAGCACAAGAAATGCATTCCTCATGCTTAGTCACACAGTTAAGTGCTACAAGTAAAAACTACGGTCTATGTCTAGAGCAGTTCAGGGTGTAATTTCGGCTTTTAACTTTGTTATAAGTTATGTAATGTGTGTGGAACACGTTGTTTAAGACTCCTCTATACACGACACTGCTGACAGCAGTTTTCCCTTATTTGTGTCCAAAAATAACTGTTTTTTTAGCACTTCTTCAATAAATTTCTAAATCAGTTTTTGTATTTAATTAATTCATCCAATAAATTTTAAAAGAGTGTCAATAAAAGATTAACAAAAGAGTACTGAAAATCCAGAGATGACTGTATTCATCTCTGGCGTAGATTTGTCACACCCGAATGAGAGGGGGTAATATTTGCAATCACTTATATAATTTGTTCAATTTGCAAACTAGTTATCTCGGATACTTCGAGGATTCCATGTAGATTTGTATGAGTGAAGTGTTGTGAACAGTTTTTAAAATATTAATAGAATTGCAGACAGACGGCTCAACCAGCGTGTTGGACACAGTGATCCGATATCTTTAATTGGGTCATTGTGGCTTTCTGACGATACAATATTTTGAAACATTGTCTTGTATTTCCCTTACCTCTGAAAAAAGACACGAAGTTCATGTAACCACTGTATAGAATCTCGGGTACATTCACAAGCTTTAACTGCATGATGCATTATTAAACTATCCTTGTGTGCTCCGCCGTGACAGTTGCTTCTCTTTTATTTTTACCTAGCTCCACTGTATGCACCACTCATGTTACTGACTCCATCTTACGTTTGTGTTCTTAATACTGACAGTGGTAAATTGATTCTTGTCAGTTTATCAAGTATAGTCGAGGATATTGTTTCACCAGTTGTATTGGAAACACTGTACAAACGTAGAAATCTCATGCACGTCAAGGTTCTCATCTCCGTATCGTACACATATTGCTTCCTGTTCGGTACCTGTAATATCTTGAGTGCCAACCATTAATGCAAAGATTTTACTCTGCTGCACTTTGTGTGCTATGTTCCTCAGTATTTGATTGCTAAACATCACCATCATTTCATTCTGAGCCTAGGGTGATGTGAATGTAATTTTCTTTGACAAGTAGGCCGTCAACTCAGGATCTTCCTCTTCCACTCTTTCAGGAGGTTTGATGGATTTCTATTTTGCTTTTTTCCCCGTTTGAAAAACCAGTGAAAATGAAGGTACACTCCAATGGCCTCTCCAATTTCCTTGTAGAAACGCCTCTATTTTCAGCCTTGGTACAAGGAAAGCATACAACTTTTTGAATCTGATTGTCGAAGTGCAGCCGTGAGAACTCAAACCCCTTGTACTGGAAGTTTATGTTTTCAGATTTTGCTTTCCGTCGTGGTATCAGTTGTGCGTCACCCCAGGTTGTCCTACGGATATGTAGTTTTATCACGAACAGTACAGCTCAGGTCAAAATTCACGAATCAAGTTCCACCCTATTAATTCAACTGACCCAAGGTTCATTTCTCTGTTCAGTCCTGTACAACATTTATCTTAACAATATACCATTCTAACACTCAACTACACGTTAAATTCACAGTATGCTGACGACTGAGCCAGAAGGAGCACCAACAGTTACCCACACACTGCTGCGGTCATATTGCAAACGACACTCAACACTAAATCCCTATAGTGTGACAAGTGGCTTTCGCTTCGAGTTAACATGTCCAGCTACTTATTCTCAAGGGTACAGAACCTTCAGAACAAAGTTACTAAAACTGTATAGAGACTACTAATATAACATCTATAACTAGAACCCCACCCACCTGTGCCAAAGATAACTCACCTAAAAGAACGTAATCTTACTTCCTTTATTATATATTAATTAAACATTATAATGTTTTTATCTCTGGCTACTGGGCAGGTAGAATATTCGACGACTACTCAGTTAAAATTGTTTCTACCGTGCACTTTTGTTTCCCCCACAACAAATTAATTGGATCTACAGATCCCAGGTACTGTGACCCCGAAAGGACCTCTTCGTATATTTATTTTCAGTGTATTTTTCCATATTTTTAATCACACATATATATTTAATTTTAATAGTATCATCTTTCTTATTTAATTTAATTTATATTTTCCCCTTATTCTCACACTTTGTTATTATTATTACTATATTCCTTTTTTTCTTGTTAACCCTTAACTTAACTTTACTTTACTATTATTATCTCTTCTATCCTTTTTCTAAATCACGTACATCACAGGACTCACTTTAGCCTGCATGTCCATGCTCAAACTACGATTTCATCGGTTTAGTCGGCTCACAACGTTTTGGTTTTTCAGACACCTCGAGCACAGGGTTTCACGACGTACATTGATAATATTTCACATGGCAAGCGCTGAACGGTCGAAAGTTGAAATAATTTCACATCGTCAACGCCACAACTAATACCGCACGTGGGGCTGGGATGTGAATGTGGTTTTCTTTGACAAGTACACCGTCAACTCAGGAACTTCCTCTTCCAGGAACTTTATTAACTGCAGGAAGTTCCCTTCCGTATCAGTATGTCATACGTAATGCTAAACCTTGACGTAGTAAGAAACGTAAACTTCTGAATATTTTGGCTAGACTTCTTTTGCATTCTACCTGCACTTTCACTTTTGCATCATGTCACTGGACAGTCACTGGAGCTACATCAAGTGAACCTTCTGGAGATATAGCGAATCTGTGTTGAGAGGAGGAATGGTGCTCATCGAATTTCTGTTTTGCCTTTTTCCAGTTGCAAAAACCGGTTTATATGAAGGTATACCCGACTGGCATCTCCGATTTCCCTGTAAAAAAGGCCAAGATTTACCGCCTTGGTACAATGAAAGCATTCAACTTTTTGAGTCTGATTGTCGAAGTGCAGCCGTGGGAACTCAAACCACTTGTACTGGAAGTTTATATTTTAAGATTTTGTTTTTTTACGTCGTGATATTAGTTGTGCGTCTGGATGAAATGGCTTTCCACACTGAATTTGTGCAGTGTGAGATAATTCATTTCTGCACAAACTTGTTTCACAACTATCTTGTTGTTCATTATGTGCAATAGTTGCACAAGCATTTTGAGACTCGTCTTCTGATGAAAATGGTATTTCCACTGTAGGAGATGTCTCTATTCCTTTGCTTGAGGTTGATGGATTATCTGCACTATCACTTGTAGTTCAAGTAATTGACTTGCAGAATGGTCTAATATCGAAAAGATTCAGACACTTGCTTGTCAGAATAGGAATATTTTCCCAGCTGACATAACATGGTTAACATAGTCTTTATTGAAAAACTAAGTTACAACTAAACTTTACAATGCATTTAAGTCGAACGCGCGAATCTCACAGTGAATACAGAGCCAACAGACAGCCTGGGAATCGCTGGGAAAATAATGTATGTTAGTTACAACACAAGTAATTACAAGTTTCTCGAGAAATTCTTAAACAATCACAAATATATAATATTTCTGTTAAAGCTCGTCGAAAGGTAAACACGTTGTGATATAATGTCTATAAGAACGTTTCTTAAATAAAAACACCTAAACAAAAACTACCAATACAATTCGAGTAGAGGCTTATCACTGTATGAACAATATCTCCCATCTAAAATGAATGGGGATGAGGTACATAGCTGTACCCCTATTCCCCCGTATCTTCGCACCTGTTCGTGAGACATTTGTATCACTGAAATTTTGTAAACTCTGTCTACAGAAGTATTTCTGCTGAATGTACCCTTTTATGGTATGATACAATAAAGGGACACGAACATTGAATCTAATACGTCATCATTTATGTGATAAAAATGTTACATTCCAAGCTAGTTTTACTTTGCATGTAACACTATTCAGTAAGAAAACAATTAACAGTTACAAAGTAAACAAGTATTATGACTACAGGTTTGGAAGCGCGTGTTTTAGACACCAGTGAACATCGGTCAAGCTCTTTTCAGCTATCATCTGTCGAGCAGTCTAGAAATTACAATCAATGCATTCCAGATAACAAGTCACAATTGAATGTCCCAAGTGAAAATTAAGGTCTGCCAAATAGAAAATTCCGGGTGCAAGATACAAGATTATAAAATAACAAAACGAAGAACAATAAAGAGTTGGGTTGCAACAAGTTTATTATACAAAAAAAAGATTTCGGTGTTCGCTAAATTGGAGAGGAATATCGATTCTGTTGTGAAATACGTTGTAAAAATGATTAATAGGGACATGAATGTCAAGCAGTGGATAAGAGAATATAAAATAGAAATCTAAGAAATAAGTTCTTAAGAAAAGGGTTTGAATTGAGATTTTTTACTAAGACTTCGGAAAATGTTGAAAAAGAGAGATGAATGACAATCAATTAGAAGTTAAGAGAACAAAAGATCTGGATAAGAGATTTATATCAAAATGTGAAGAACAGGTCTACGAATTGTAAATAGTTAGACAACGAATAAAGGTTGCGGTGTTAAATATATAAAATGGCAAGAATGGAGACGAATGTCACATAGAAAGACGTTCAAGAATGGAGACTGATATCAACGTTCGGTTAGATTATATTAAATGGAGATCTGAGGATTAAATGCGTAGAGAAATTAATGAAGAATGATTTGGATCTCAAACAAGAGTACAATGAAGAAAAGAATTAAGGTTAAAATAAAAAGGTTAAAAATAAAAATATGGATGCGATATCTAAAATTACAAAGAATAGAAAATATTTCAAAATAGCAAAACTAAGAGGAATAGAGATACTCGTGAAAAGTGGTGGGAAATACAATGAAGATTAGAAAAATTGGGTTTTAGATTTATTGAATGTCAAGAATAGATATTAGTGTGTAAATTATGTAAAAAGAGAATGAAAAAAGAGACTTTGTTGTCATATGATTAGAAATACCATGCAAAAGGCGATCTGAGTAATAAATGCCTAACAAAACGCTGTAGTAATTGTATTAAAAGTCTGAAGGAAAGGTTTGTTTTAAAGCGCAGTTTCTAATAGAATGGTTTAGAAGGAACAGAAATTCAGACCGATATATGTGAGGTTATGTATGCATGTACATTACGGGTATCGACAATGAATTACAGTCGCTGGAGATGCATCTTTTCTTCATTATAATGGAAGAAGCGTTTACGTAATAATGTTGAATGAAGTTTAACTAATGAAACCTTCCGAAATACCACTTCACACAATGATAAAGGCTGTACAATTTTAATTTATACAAATCATACAAAATTATCACATCATCTAACAATATTTCATTAAAGAGTTCATAGTTGTAGTTAAATGACCTTCCGTTGGAGAGACAGTGGTAGCGCCCTCGCCAACCTCCCGAACACCGACGTTTTACACCTTCCGTTCGAGAGACCGTGGTAGCGCCCTCTCCAGCCTCCCGACGCCGACGTTCTACACCTTCCTTTAGAGAGACCGTAGTAACGCCATCGCCAGCTTCCCGACATCGACGTTCTCCATCCTGCATCATTTGATTATCGTCCGTAACGAATTCCGTGGATACAGATGTGTCTGTAGGATAAAAATACAACGATGTAAGGTTTAAATATAAAATCAAAATTCCTAAAACAATCATACACTCCATCTTTTCGAAATTCTAAAATACGTATAGAATAACCAAAACCATAAACCTCTCCTTCGTCTCATCTACCGGTATTTATACAACTAGTTTTTGATGAATTCTGAGAACTCTGAAATTGCGCATGCTCATAAATATGCCGTAAAAAGAACAGTCCGTATGCATTGTATGATAAAGGGAGGTAAAGTTGATTGCCGGCCTCTTTCCCAATACATAGGTTCCTCACTATAGGCAAATTTGGAATATTCTCCAAATAGTATCATAATTATCGTTCATTGTGCTATGTACGGATGGTACGAATTCTAGTTTTAAAGTAATACAAAACTCATCTAGATTTTCTGATCTACATGTCATTAAAACACATATAGTGTCTTACCTTCCATTATCCGTCTTTTATAAGAAAGATGCAGTTTCTCTTAACTTATAGAACGAAATCGCATACATGAACTTTGACCATTATGTTTATTATGATACTACGTTAAAATATGGAATCTATAAAATACATTTTACAACCAACTAACCGTCGTATACCATCTTACTAAAATATTAACAAACATATACAAGGAAAAACCAAATCACAGTTGAGTCGACAAGTAGAGCTGACTATTGATCTTAAAAATAAAAACATAAATGATTGAAACTGACAAAACATAAAGACTTATATTTTGTATTGATAAAATATTGTAAATTATTCGAAAAAGAAATATTTTAAGGTTGCCTGATTGAAAACCATAATGACTCTAATGAAATTCCGAGATAGCTTTACACAAAGTAGGTGTTAAATTTTGGGTCATTACTTATGGGATAACCTGATAAAAATGAATTACTTTCCTTTTGAAGTGTTCAGTATTGGGTGAAGTGGCATGTCCTTTAATATCTCTGTCTCGTTTGATTCTATTTTTCAAGTTTATAAGCTAGTTCTATCTAGCTTTTGCGTTTAGTGATTTTTCGTATTTGTTTAGGTTAGATACTAAATACATTGTTTTGTATGATAGTTATTTTAAACATAATTTACAGGACATAAACTGACAACTCACATTTTTTATAGTTGTAATTTTTGTTCTTGAAAAATATAATACCGGACTTAAGTATTGTAAGTCCAAAAATTTACTTACTCAACTATTTTGCTGCAATTTTTCACAATTTAGATTTTTACTTTAAATTCCATTTCAAGACAATTTTTGTTAACTTCGACTGACTGTTTTTACACTGTTGGTCTTCACATTTACTGGTTGTTTCAACATTGTTGACCTTAAATTTTACTGTCTGTTTTAACACTGTTTGTTCTCACTTTCATTGACTGTATCAACACAGTTAGCCTGCACATTTACTGTCAGTTTTAACACTGTTGGTTTGCAGTTTCAATGGCTGTTTAAACACTGTTGGTCTTAAAGTTTTACATCTGTTTCGATAGTGCTGGTCTGCGGTTTTATTGTCCCTTTGTACACTGTTGTTCTTAAGTTTCATTGACTCTAACACTGTTTGTCTTTAGTTTCACTAACTGTCTAAAGACTGTTGGTCTTGAATTTTGCTGTCTGCTTCAACACTATTGGTCCTCAATTTCAATGTCTCTTTTAACACTTGGTGTTCAGAAGCACTGTGTGTTTTTACACTGTTGGTCTTCACCTTTGCTTCTGTTTGAACACTCTTGGTCGCAAATTCCACTGACTCTTTTCAAACTGTTCGTCTTCACTTTCACTGTGTGTTTAAACACTGCTGGTTTTCACTTTTACTTCAATTTCAATACTATTGGTGTTCACTTCTGATGACTGTTTTAACACTATTGGTCTTCATTTTCGCTGACTGTTCCAACACCGTTGGTCTTCAATTTCACTCTCTTTTTCAGTATTATTTGTCTTCTGTTTCACTATTGTCTTCACACTGATGGTCTTCACTTTTATTTCTTTTTCAACACTACTGGTCATTACTTCGAAAAACTGTATTCACACTGTTGGTCTTCACTTTCACTTTTGTTTTATCACTCTTAGTCTTCACTTTTACTGTCTGTTTCAACACAAACGTTATAAAATTTCAATCTGTTTTAATTGTGTCGTCTTAATTTTCAGTCTATTTCAACAGAGTTGATCTTCACTTTCATTATATTTTAATACTACTAGTCTTCAATTTTAATGACTGTTTCATATGTATTGGTTTTCTATTTCACGGTCTGTGTGAACAGTGTTGGCCTTCATTTTAAATGAATGTTTCAAAAGTGTACGTCTTCAATTTTACTGACTTTATAAACATTATTGGTCTTCAGTTTCACTAACGGTTTGCACAGTGTAGGTGTTCAATCTCAATGTATTTCAACAGTGTTGGTCTTCACTTTCAATGACTTGTAATACTGTACGTCTTCTATTTCAATATCAGTTTAAGCAGTGTTGGTTTTCAGTTTTAATTCTGTTTGAAAAGTGTTGGTCTTTCATTTGACTGTGTCTTTCAACAGTGTTTGTGTCACTTTTATCCCATTATAACAGAGCTGATCTTTACTTTGAATGACTGTTTCAAGAGTGAAGGTCATAAATTTTAGGGTCTATTTCAAAACGGTTGTTTTTCACTCTCACTGCATATTTCAAAAGTGTATATCTGGAAATTCACTGTCCGTATTAATACCATTGGTGCAGTTTCACCAGCTTTTTTAATACTGTTCTCATTAAATTTCACTGTCTCTTTCAATTTTCACTTATCTTCACTTTCCATTCTGTTTTAACACTGTTGGTCTTCAACTCACCGTTTTAACACTATTAGACTTTCATTAATTGTTCAACACTGTTGATATTGAATTCCACTGCTATTTGAATACCACTTGTGTTCAGTTTCACTCACTGTATTCACACTGTACGCCTTCACTTACACTGTCTGTTTCAACAATATTGGTTTTCACCTCACCATTGTTGGTGTTCAATTTCACAGTATTTTAATGCTACTGGTGCTGCTTAGTTTTAATGTCTTTCTGCACACTATTGGAACTCATTTTAACTTCTGTTATAACACTATTGGTGTTTAGTTTCACTGACTGTTTTCACACTGTTGGTATTCCCTTTTATGGTCTGTTTCAACACTGTTGTTCTTCAGTTTCGGTGACTGTTTTCACATTGTTGCTTTTCAAATTACTGACATTTTCAACACTCTTGGTCTTAAATTTCACTGAAAGTTTTATCACTGTTTTAGTATGCTGCTGAGACATCTCGTTGCTGAAAACTCATGTTTGTAGTATTCTGGTGAGACTTCTTGTTACTTATAACTCATATTTGTGGTGTTGAGGTGACACTTTTGGTTACTGAAAAATTATGGTCATCGTGTTCTGGTGAGACTTCTCGTTGCTGATAACTCATACTATACTGTTACTATGGTGAAATTCCTGCGTAGTGATAACCCATGTTTGTAGTTCTCTGGTGGGTGTTTTGGTAACTAAGAAGTGAATAAAAAAACAAGTAAAGTAAGTTTGTTAAAAATAGTTTAATTTTCTCTGTTTGATGTTCCATGTTTGTATAAAAAGTTTTCTCATAAGGGACACTCAACAATAACATACCGTTACGTCACATGTTGACATGTGAATGACAGTGTTATTAAATCCTAACAAGTTAGTGTAGAATATCCTGTTTGTTGTCAACATTATTCATACCTCTAATACTGTTATTTAAATAGTTAATGTTGATCTTTGACTTCATCCGCTTCTTCAAACTCAGCGCGAGAAAACGCCACCATGAACAGGAGACAAAGATAAATTGATATAGAGACACCACTGATCATGATATATATAAAACAAGCAGTACATAATGTTCTCTGTCCAATCACATTCAAATATTGTTTGTAACTACTTTCAAAGCCGGCCTTCATTGGTTGTTGTGCAGATCCATTCTGTGATATCATACAAAGTGAAATAAAAATATTGTCGTGAGTAAACCACTAAGAAAATTGTACAAAAAACGAGACACGAGTAATTAGTATATGAAGAAATAAAAATTAATTAGCAAATACAATCATAGGATTTGGGATTAGGTTTTTAAAACAATAGGTAGATTGTCTTCTGGAAAAACTCGTCAGAGTTTACATGTAAACAAACATGAAAGTCTGGATTGGTGTAAATTCTTCTTTGTGACGTGCATTGAATGAATGTTACAAAACAAAAGAGTCTAAAATATTTCTGAGTAAAACTGTTAGTATACATTTAGAATTATGTTTCACTTAAAGCCTACAATTTGGCATTCTAGATTCAGAGAATTATAAAAATAAATATGATACGTATAACATTCCTTTGTTTATCATTGATAAAACGTTAAGTACTTTCCTTCTGACAAGAACCCAGCTTTCACGAGGACTAAACCTGATTGTATCTTTATTGATGTAATTTATAGTTTGAAGAAATGAAGTTTAAAAGAAAAAAACTTTTCTTTTTTGAATAAATGACAGCTCGTTTAACAGATAAAAAAGGGGCCGTTTCTATCAACACGGTCCGAACACTTTCCCCCTGCTGTACTTGCCGTAAAAAGAATTTTTTTTTTTTTAGAAATCATTTGATTTTTCTAAATTTTCCAGCACGGCGCAATCTAAAATAGCCCAATGTTTGCCATCCCTAATTACTAAGCCTCTCACAAATTGTAGAGTAACGTGAATGTTACGTACATGTTGTTTAACTTTTGTTTTTCATTTCAATAAATTAATTCAGGTTTATATAATGACCTCATGTGAATAAACAATAAAATTCAAAACTTTATACCTTCTTCTCACCGTTCGGTTACTACTTCAATATCTTGTCTCCTTAGTTACGAAACGCAAATATCCAATAATTTTGTGGTTCCATTTTATTGTTGTCTTTAATAGTTTGTATTGGTTAAAAGCGTAGAGATATTTGTCAATCAATTGTTATAAATATATGACGTAACTGAAAGGGAAGGAAAATAAAGACAGAAATATAAAACAGATAAGTGAGGGATAGCAGTGAAGAAAGACAGATGTTTAAAGTTAAGTTATAAAAAACTTAAACTTATTTAACAAATTATACTTAGAGTATAAATAAAGGGTCGTTCTTCGCGAATACGTGTATAACAGTTTGTTGCTGTACAGGGATCCCGTAGGGCACTACTTGATCTACGAGTCTTCAATTTCACTGATATTTACAACACCATTGGTTTCACTGACTGTTTGAACAGTGTTAGCGTTAAATTTCACTGAATGTTTCAACATTGTTGTGTTTCAGTTTCAATGTCTGTTTTAAAAGAGTGTCTGTGTCTACTATATATCTCATGAATCTAACGTATCTGTGTGCTGTCCGTCATTCTCGCTGCATAATATTAGGTGATGCCATGTTATTTGAGACATTTTCTAAGGCAAATGGGCTTACATCGGCCCATTAAAGTCTGGAATCTATAAAATACATTTTACACCCAACTAATCATTGTATACCATCTTACGAAAATAATAAACAAACATTTACAAGGAAAAACCAAATCACAGCTCAGTCGACAAGTGGAGCTGGCTACTGATCTTAAAAA
>CM022401.1:13361469-13387856 GCA_011833715.1 Carcinoscorpius rotundicauda | reverse complement strand
CTCGATAACTGCTCTGGCCACCCTGCTGTGCTCCAGCTGGACAACATCCAAATGGTCTTCTTCCCACCCAACACTACAGCCAATTCGCAACCAATGGATCAAGAAATCATAGAGAATCTCAAGCGCCACTACAAGAAGCTTCTGCTGTGCCGCCGGCTTGAGGCCATGGACGAGGGAAAAGAAGTTCAAGCACGGTGTGATTCAGGCATGTGATCAGTTGGACAATGAGATGCTTGAGATACGCCGAAAGAAGATGCGCCAGCTGACGATTTTTGAGAACCTTGGACTGAGCTGATAGATTACATGAGAAAATAAAGGCTACTATTTTCGCTACTATGCCACTTTTGCTCGGTCCCGAAGGGTGGCATAGTACCGAGAGTTGACTGTATTATATTTATAGCCACTCACAGAAATTGTGACTCAGTCATTACATAGATATTATTATAAAAGGAAACATAGTCTAGTCGTGTAAAGCTCTGATAACCTGTAGAGGAGATATTTTAAGATACAATTTCGATGAACCATCTGATTCATCCACACATAGGCAGTGCTGCCACCTGTCTGACACTTCAGGTTACGTTTTATTCGTGGACCACTTAATTGAAATAAACATCATTCCTTAGCTCTTTAGGTGATTATTATATGTTCTGTTTAGAATACAGCTACGTTATTTATGAACTATCTAATCAGAGAATGCTTATGATGTAAAAAAACGCAACTAGTTATACCAGAAATCTAAAGTTGAAAACTTTATTTGAATGAATGACTTATATATCTACTTTCTCTCCAGAGTGGACTTTAAAACAAGGAAATGGAGCCACATACGTAAGCTGGGGAAGTGCTTCATGTAGAGTTTCTTCATTTGTTTTGTTCTACTCAGGGTATGGAGTTCTGAGGTGGGGTTAATTTCCAATGCATGCCTGGAGAAAAGGGTAAGTTGAACAGCGAGAGTGTAAATCAAGACGACCCTCTGACAAGATTATCCTATCAGTCGCAGGATAAACATCAGTGTTTGCTGACATGTGCTTTTTTTTATAACCAGCAGTCTCTCCAAACGTTTATGTTTCCCGCCAAGAATGATTGTCTATCACAAGAGTGGAAATCTGAGTACAAAGGCATCTTGGTAGCTCCAAACCCTCCATTTTTTCGTACTGACTCAATATGTGTAGTTGATAATAAAGAATCGGAAATGTATCAAACCAGTAAGGATGTAGGAACCGTTGTTCTTGCTCCTTTAGAAGCTAAATTAAAAGATGGATCAGAGACTGAACAAGGGGTGCCTTGTGTTGTTTGTTCCATGTGAGATAAGACAAAAAGTTAAAAAAAATATTTTGTGAGCAAATTCTAAGTTCAGGTTGAAGGTGTGCTAGTTTCCATGACCTGAGTTCATTATCATTATTATTATTTAAGAAAAGCACGATCAGTATGAAACAAAAAGGTAACTGTTGTTTTGGTTCAGATATATCAACGGAGAAAACCCATTTTGCAAGTTACCTTGTCAAGTAAAATTACGTCTTACAACGGACGCCAAAATGTTTATTCGTAAAATAAATGGAGAAATTATTGAGCTTTAGAATGAGTGAAGCTAAAAATATAATATCTTTCATTTGTTCAATAAACGTTCACAAGAAGCATTGAATGCCCTTCTAGTCCATTTTACGTTAATGTTTAAAACAAGCATCTAGACTGTCTATTATTTCATGTATCATTTAGGTTAATTTTTTCTTGTCTCTCCATGATATATTGGATGCCATTTGGTGGGGTGAGCGTTATGTAAGTTACTTCCTGCTAAGCATTTTCTCTGCAATACCCCTTGGAACATGGCACATGAGTGAGGTGGATTACGCCTCTATGTTACCACCCTCAGTACACACTAAATGCCACTAAATTCGTTGTGGGGTTTATTGTACACTGGATGTCACTTCGCGAGTGTTCTATGCAATTGTCTTTATTGTAATCTTGAAATACATTCGGTGTAACTTCAAGAGTGTCGTCAGTTATCCGAATAGTATTCTGGAAGAACATTAGGTGTCACTTCATGAGTTTCAGAGGCTATTTTCTGTATAGTAATCTTAGAACACATAAGGTGTCACTTCATAAGTGCCATCTGAATAGTACTCTGGAAACACGTTAGATGTCACTTTCCTAATATTATAGATTATTGTCTACCAAGTTCTTTCGGAATACATAAGGTGTAACTTCATGAGTGTTGTAGGTTATTTTCTGTATGTTACTCACAGAACGCGTTAAGTGTCACTTCATTAGTGTTTTGGGTTAGTGTACATATAATTATTTTGGAATTTATTGCTGTCGTTTCATTAGTTCTAAACTAACTGAACTAACGTGGCAGGGGTTCAGTTTAGAGAGAGAGAAATCAGAAGAGTTCTCTCCCCAACCGGGGTGTTCAGGAACATTGTGGTTCCTCTTCGTCCCCTTTCGTGGATTGTTATTAAGATTAAATGGTGTTTTTTTCTGTTTTTTTATATATATAATATAATTATTATTCTTTACAATTTGGGTCGAAAGTATCTCTTCTTAATGTTGTCTTGGATGGAGGCAAAGGCAGCAGCGGAAAGGAAGCCCGGGACCTGTCCCGAAAGGAAGAGGTTGACCAGATATGAACATCAATATTGTTCAAATCCAGATCAAAAATAGAACAATTCAAACGGCACAATTCAGGGTCTGGCAAAAGAAATGCCTGGGCTGGGATCTATAAATCCAATGCCTGAAGATTTTGATGTGGGGGAAACGGGAGTGCCCCGAGAAAACCCACTTTCACAGGACAGGCGCCGAAAGTTTTGCCTGTCGTGTGCCCTGTATCTGAAAAAAAAAAAAGCTTCATTAGTGTTCAAGGCTATTGTATATATAGAAGTCTTGGAACACAATAGGTGTCACTCCATAAATATTGAGAATTATTATTTGTATAGTACTCGCGGAATACGCGAGGTAGAACTTCATGAATGTTGTCGGTTATTGTCTAGAAGCGAACAAGGGAAGCATTATTTTGTGAGTTATAAGGGATACCAAAAATAGGATATAAAGTGTGATGTGTAGTTAAAACTGGAATAACTTTTAGTGATGATTATTTGCTGTAAATATAGAAGTGAGCACACAATCAGTGATATCGAGAAAACTCATTTGTAGAGAAAAGAAAAATATATATGTAAAAACAAGCCGTTTTTACACACAAGTGACGACACAGTTTTTACAAATATAGTATGAATAATGTCGAGATCATTGTTCACGTGAAGATTAAAATATTTTTATTGATTTGGTTTGAATTTGAATTTCTCGCAAAGCTATAAGAGGGCTATCTGCGCTAGCTGTTCTTAATTTATCAGAGTAAGAATAGAGGAAAAGCAGCCAGTTAATCATCACCACCCACCGCCAACGACTCTTAACAACGAATAATAAGATTAACCGTCACATTATAACGCCTCCACGGCTGAAAGTGCGAAGATGTTTGGTGTGACGGGGATTCGAACCAGCGACTCTTGGATTACGATAACTGACAAAAAAACGTAAAAAAAGTATTATTTTAACTAGTAAACAGGGAACATTAACAAATGAACTAAAATAATTCGAGAATGAGTGTCAGATATTAATAAATAGATAATATGAACTGAAAATTTTTTAAACTTCAAAATGGTCCAAAGGGTAAATCTTATTTCATAAATAAATAAAATTTGAAAGGTGAACAATTAGTAATTTTGTGAGTACTGTTTTAAATATTTTTTTCTTTCAATCACATTATATCTTGTCGATGAATTTACTTCCTGCAATTACATGACCTTTCATGACGATTTCCAGTGGCTCAGCGGTATGTCTGCGGACTTACACACTAAAATCCGGGTTGCGATACCCGGGGTGGGCAGAGCACAGATAGCCCATTGTGTAGCTTTGTGCTTAATTCAAAACAACAACAACCTTTATGATAAATTACCTGGTTTTTCTTTGTTATGAAGCACTTTTCTTCCTGTGCTCTGCCCACCATGAGTAGCGAAATCCGATAGTGTAAGACCACAGGCATACCAATGTGCCACTGTGGAGACTTCGTGATATATGAACAGCAAAGAAATAAAAACAAATATAGAATTAAACTTTACCTCTTACCCTTCTAATAACTGTTGTGCATAACAGTCCAAAAAATTATTAATTAATAATAAAGTGTTGGCCACAACTAGAGACTACTATATAAAATCGACTCCTTAATTTGTGAATGAAAAATAAATGAGAGCGTGTCGATTCATATGAGATTTGCTAAGAATAAAATTCACTAAATATCTATCTTGATCTTTCATTCGAAAGCAAAAATATTCAATAAATAAATATTCAATCTTCAACCGTCATCTGGACGAGTTAAAAAAATTGTAATTTGAATTCCATTTTTGATGACGTTAATAAATCCACGTGCTGAAAAAAAATCAAAATTCGTAAAAAAATTAGTTATTGTCTCAACGATAAAAACTGTTGTTATCATTTAAAAAAACGAATAATCGCTTTCGAGTTAACATCTACTTAGTAAAAATATTAAATAAAATCAGTAGTGTAAAAGGTAAATAACAAAGTAGTGTCCATTGTAGTTAAGTGCAATCCTACACGAAAAGTGTCAAGCGGTAAACGTAGGTAGACATACCCAGTGCTCGGCCAATACCACTATTCGTTCGTAAAAAAGTCGCCCAAGAATTGGTTATTGGTGACCAATTACCCCTCCTCGAGTCTTACACTGCTAAATTAAGGACGACTAGCGCAGCTTGTAGCTTGTCCGAAAATCAAAACAAACCAAAACCCATTCCCAGAGTTAAAAGAAAAATAAAAAAATCTATAATTATTATCCTGTTAATAATTATAGATATGCTAAATAATAATTAGACTTAGATAGTGATATAGGCTACTACCTACACCAACAGATGTCATCCGATCACTACAAGTTTCATGTAAGTATTTATACTTACTTGCTGAGGGTATCCGTTAAAGAATCAAAAGCATATGAAGGATAAAGTTTAATAAGTTTTACTATATTCTTTCTTCTGTTACTAAGCCCTAAATGAAGGACGATAAAATATCTTTATTTAAAAAAAATAAGATGTTTAATCGCAGACAGAAATTTTACGCAACTATAAGACGGCAGCGAAATTGGTTTTCTTCACTAAAATGTTCAAGTTAAGTTGATTTCAACATAAATTCTACATAGCATCTCAGCGTAAATTTGGAAGGCGAAAAATAAAAAAATGGGTTATATACTAAACGCTACAGAAGATAATGCTTAAGTCATTTAAAGACATGATTACATACATCAAAAATCTCTGTTTGACTTTTGTATACATTTGTATTTATACTAAACCTTGAGTACAAGATATATTGTGTCTGAATGTTACAATGCATTTCTCAGTCGTTAAGGCATCATGTTCTAAGTGTTGTAAGTCCATAAGCTTGCCGCTGAGACTTGATCAATTTCTTTCTTTTTGTTGCATTTTCCTCGTTCCATCTTTTTTTGGTGTTTCTATTGTCGTCCTGTAGCCCTTAATATTTTGTACACATCTATATTTAACGAAAAACTTCATCATTAATTATAGATCTAAAACGAGCTAGTGTTTCTCGTTTATTTTATTTCTAACCAAGAAATTATCACTTAATTCATCCATTAAACAAACACTCCATCACTTATTCTATTATGCAAAGAATAACATCACTGCGTTTAACTGGAGACACATTTTTATATTTGCTTCGTATTTTCAGTTTTGATACATGTCCATTACCTCATGAAGTTCTGCCCAGCATATCACCCACCAGTCCAGTTTAATCTTTTCGAGGTAGAAATTTTATTTGTTTGTGATAAATCTACAAAAGCTGTCTTGTGGGGTGTGTAATTTTTAATTGTCGACCCTGTGTGGGGTAAAAAGCCAGCAGCACACACTGCCATCTCTTGAGCAATTCTGTTACAAACGAAAAGGAAAATTTACAGTCTTTCTCATTCTTACTGCTGTGCCGCATGTGAAAAGACAATTATGAGTAAAAAGCTTAAGTTTTTAGGTATGTCAGATCCAACATCGAATATGTTGAAAAATTATTACAAAACTACCAGTTATATTTTCGTGTAAACTTATTTGTTATCCATCATAATCGTATTCACATGCAAAGCGTATTGTCAAGATTTATCTTCATCAAATTCTTGAAATGAATGGTACTCTTTCTTCTGTTTTGAGATCTGTGTAAACAATGACACTTAATGTTTGTGTAATTATTTTTAGATGCTCTTTCCCTTTCTTTCCTATTTTCACATTTATACATCTTGGTTTGTGTTTGAATTTCACATAAAGTTACACGGAGGCTTCCTGCGCTAGCCGTCTTTAATTTAGTAGTGTAAGACTAGAGGGAAGGCAGCTAGTCATCACCACTCACCGCAAACTCTTGGGGTACTCTTTTACCAACGAATACCATGGTTGAAAAAGCGAGAATATTTGGTGTGACGGGGATTCGAACCCGAGATCCTCAGATTATGATTCGAACTACTAACAAAACATGCCGAGCGAAATGTCTTAATCTCATAATCCAGGTGTTTTGGAATTATTTCAAGTCTGCAGCAAGTTGTTGAATAATCCAATCATCATTACGTAATGCATTTGTGCGAACACTTTGATCTTCTGACAACTTTCTACACTTTTTGGGTCGTAACGTAAGAACAAATTAATATATTGTGTTAAACACATTTTTAAAGCTTTATTTGTTGAGTGGTGTTAACTTGATTTCTTCTAGATACACCCTTTACCATGTGATAGTTCTTGCTATATTTTTCTACATTGTTTTGTGTACTATGACAGTTATATGAGACAAAATTTCACCAGTATATTTATTCAAGCGTAACTCTTATGACATGCCCTTATTACACATATAGGGGAAAGTAAATATTTTCACCCTAGTTAATTCAGTTGTCAAAAACGATCCGTGAAGCATTATAGTTGTGTTGAAATTTATATTCGGTAATGGAATGAAAGAATCAGCCCAGTAAAATGGAAAGAATTACAAATATTTTTTTGTATTCACTCCAATGTCTTGCCTAATACACGTATCATACATAACAAGACAGCCAACATATTTAGATAGTACATGTTCCTTGAGAATAATACTAATTATACTATGTGTATATGAGTTCATATTTTATTAGTCTGAATTACATTCTGAGAGTTTATAGATGTATTCGCAGAGACACAGTTACAATTCTATAATAGAACGCAAAGAGATCCATTGCTCTCTCTCCAGCAAAGGTTCAGTCATATGTCAAAATATTTAGCTTTATTGCTTTGTAATTGTTTTTCAATAAAACTTCTTTCCCCCGTGTTACTTTCACTGCAGTCTCTTTCTCCACTCTACAGATACCTTTAATGATATGTAGGTTTTTCCGTGCATTAACTTCAATCTTTTTTTTAATTCGCTTTGTATATAATTTTACATATACCATGTTTATTACATACCATTTCAATACACAAAAAAATATGTGTAAAATAAATTGTGTAAATTTTTTATTTATCTTCATTTTAGATATTATACTTTTGCCTTTTTATTTAATAATTGTATAATCATTGTTTATCTTTAATATTTCTTTATCTCACCACTGAAACAATAGTGTATTTGAGGCCTTACAACTGTAGCCAACTGGTTTTGTTCCACAATGTTGGAGAAGTACAGAAACTTTCGTGCTTTAATACAAATAGACCACTTTCTTAAAAAATATAATTTTTAATCTTTGATATATTTGTTTTATAAGGTGTATTTTCTGCATTTTACTTTCAAATTGATAATAGTTTTCTTATAGTTTAAGTGAAACATAATTCTAAATGTATACTAACAGTTTTACTCAGAAATATTTCAGACTCTTGTTTTGTAACATTCATTCAATGCACGTCACAAAGAAGAATTAACACCAATCCAGACTTTCATGTTTGTTTACATGTAGACTCTGATAAGTTTCTCCAGAAGACAATCTACCTATTGTTTTTAAACACTTAATCCCAAATCCTATGATTGTATTTGCTAACTAATTTTCATTTCTTCATACACTAATTACTCGTGTTTCGTTTTTTGTACAATTTTCTTAGTGGTTTACTGACGACAATCTTTTTATTTTACTCTTGTATGATATTACAGAGTGGATCTGCACAACAACCAATGAAGGCCGGCTTTGAAAGTAGTTTCAGACAAAATTTGAATGTGATTGGACAGAGAACATTATGTACTGCTCCTTTTATATACAATATTTTCCGGTTAATAAGCCGAATCGCCGAATTGGCCGAGGCTAATTTTCAGCTCTGAAAATTAGGGTTTTTGCTTGTTACCGCCCAAGAAGTCGAGGCCATTTTTAAGAAGTGACAAGTTTCTTCAAAATGATTTCTTAGTCTCGTTTCGGCGTTAGGATGCATGTTGTGTGTGATTGTTGGCGTTCTGTAGAAAAGCAGAACGTGTCGTATTGAGACAGAGATGGAATCAATATGTCATTCGTTATTGGCTCCATTCACTGTAATTAGGTAACCAATGAAATTCCAGGTCTCTGCCGAGGATTGGAATCTATTATTTGGTGCTTCTCACGATGAAGATAAAGAATTTGATGGATTTTAATAAATTTCTGAGATTAAAGTGTGTATTTTTTATGAATTTTGTTATTTCTACGAATACATGTCATTCGTAATGTATTGACCTTTTTCTATTAATAAATAAAGTTTATTCAACTGAAATAACTGTGCCGTAACTTTGAGATCAAAGGTATGATTTTGAGGCCGATTTTGGTCATCGGTACTTTTAGGTCCAAAGCTGTTGATCGGCCGATAAGCCGACCCCCAAAAATTAGGTCCAAAATTTAGGGTCAGAAATTCGGCAAGAAAATACGGTATATCATGAACAGTGGTGTCTCTCTATCAGTTTATCTTTGTCTCACGTTTATGGTGGGTATTTTGCTATAGATAAAACTTTTATTGACATGGAAATAATGCGAGCAGCAAACCTAGTCAACAAAGACACAGTGTTCTCAGGGATGTATTAAAAATAAATTGCATTTGACATATTTAGTTAGTAAAGCTTAACAAATCAGTATTTCATTTTGTGTGTGATAGGTTCTTGTCCATTTTTTGTGGTGACATATAAGTTGATGTTACGTGTCATTTCTTATTTCCATGCAAATAGTATCAACTTTGAATTTTAAAATGGGATGCCCTAAACATGAATAGAAAATCTGGGAGTAATTATATTGTGAATCAGTGTGCAATTTTGATAATTCTTAGATATTGTTGTCAAAAATTTAGCCAGAAAAATTTCAAACCTAGAATTTCTCACATCAGCAGGGAAATTATAAAATTTTGTTTGGTATAAAAAGGAGTTGTTTTCCAGTTTATGTTCATTGTAATATTTCAGAATTTACATTGAAGTAATTAAAGATGTAATGAGTTGGTTCTGCCTGATAATGAATTAGGTTATAGTGAACATTTATTCTGTGAAATGGATTAGAGCCTAGTCTTTCACTGCTAAATTAGGGATGGCTAGCACAGATAGCCCTCGAGTTGCTTTGTGCGAAATTCCAAAACAAACAAACAAACGAAATTTCTTCAATCGAGGGACTGAAGCAAGCAATTGCAATGCACTTAAATAAGTTCGCAAAGTCTCTCGTCGGACACTTCTTCACCAGAGATTCATATCCAGTATGGTTGAGACAGCCGTTCACGTTTAGTGTTGGGACAACAGATGTCGATGATAAATATCTCGACAAAATCATTGAACTTCAGCAGAGTCAGGTTCAACAGAATCTTTTTAGAACAACAACACTCTCAACGTTTTGGTGTCACCAAAGAGGGTAGCGTACTCTCTTATTGCCGAGATATGAGATACTCATACCGTTTGTTAAAACGTTTCTTTGTGGGCAAATCTTTTCGAGGACGGCAGGCATAAAAACGAAGAAAAGGAACAGACTTTGTTGCGAAAATGAAATAAGAGTGGCACTTGTCAAGGTAAAGCCGCACATTGCTGAACTTGTCTCTGAAAGGCAACAGCAAAAGTCACATTGATTTACGGTAAATATTCATTGAGTTATGTTTTTGTGTGGAATTCATGTTTTGTTGGTTTTATTCTTTGAACACAGTCATATTATGTGCAATTTATGCATGGCTCATTTTGTGCAAAAGTAAAATATCTACTTATGTTTTCATTTGAGAAAATCATATTTTATTTTACCAGTTACGAAGGGTTCAGTACCTCTAACAATGATAAGAACCACTGCACTAAATTAAGTAGTCATTTACCTCTGAGGTTCATGATTCGTTCGAATCACGAAATATTACAGAACCTCAATTGTAACCGTTTAGTACTTAACCATAGACCGTCAACAATACTGAATTTAGAAGATGTTATTTAATTAGGAACAATTAAATGATATATTGTTTTAACAGTTTGGGTTTGGATATGGAAAACGTTAAATGCAAAGTATGTGAAGAAAATCTCATGTCAAATAATGAGCATATTTCATGTGAGGGTTTGTGTAAAGGCTATTATCTCAATGTCATCTTAAAACATGTAAGAAGAAACAACTGAATAGAGATACAAACCGAATCAACTGGAAACGTTGTGAAAGAAATCACGAGAATATGGATACTGACAGCATTAAATAATCATTTTATGGAATTAGTTATAAGAAATTTATAAAAATATAAATAAACTCATGTCTTACACATCGTAAATGTAAATTTATAACACCAATACTTCATTATTACAGCTACTTTGAAAACTATCGATACCCAAGTGTAGTGATTTTGTTTGAATCTGATCTGGAACACTGTTATTCGTAAATAGAACCTTGATACACGTGTTTCTCAAAGCCCAACGTCATAAATATATGTAGATATGTCATTAACGTTCCAAAAAAAAGGAGAGAGAGTAACTTCTGTATTTCTTTTTTTTAAAGTAAAGGTTTTTGAATCCAAAATTAATATCACAGTTTTAAACATCAATTAGTTTCTAAACATTCATCAACATACAGTTTAGCTTCAGTTGTTTCCTGGCACTTTAGTTTTGTTGAAACGCAGAATCAAAAATGAGATCTTTCACATTTACAGCGTGAAACAATACCGAAATATTTTTAGAACCTTAAGAGGGTATGCAGCCTTGCTTTCAAAAAAACTTTTTATTTTATTCCTTTCCAGAATATTAAAATTGATAATTATGTTTATCTGCAATTACAAAGGAAGCTTCAAGTACATCTCACACTTTTACTCCCTTTCATCTCAGTTCATGAGTGTCTATTTCGTTATATTTTTTATTTTTATCATTATTTCGTATTGGTTAAACGACGCAGTTTGGTTAGATTGAGTAATGTTTAGAACAGTGATGGAATTCAAATATTTTAACAACCAGTTATATGTCGCGTTAAACACCACAATTTTGTGTGATTTAAAATAAGAAGAAAAATATCTCACTCAAATAATTTATTCAACATGCTTTAAATATTTCCAAATTGCCACTTGATTATCATTAAAATCTTTATTATTTCCACGCTTGAATCCGTTGTCATCAACTGTGTGTATTTTCATAGCCAAATTTGAATTGGAAATTGGGATTCTGTGAAACCAGTGGGAGGCCAATCAATTTAATTGTTATCAGGTTTGCCACATTTTCAACTGTGAGGCGGCTTCTTTCATCTGAATATACAATATTCATTACTGAAAAACCTTTTTCTGCTTCTGCGGAACTAAGAATACCACTACTGATAATATTTTTAGCCTTTTGTACAGTTTTTTGAAATATCTTGATTATGGTGATTTCGAAAGACATTTTTCACATAGTCACAGAAATCATTAATGCTATTTTCGTGATTAAAAAACTTAATGAATTCATACACTTTGTCATATTCGTCTTTTTAACGTAATAACTTTATCTAAACTCCCGAAACCTGCCTTAAGTATGTTTACCAGTTCATGAATTTTATTGTCATTTTCTTGTGCATTATTTGTTAATTTTAAGGGATCACAGTCCATAATATTTTACATCGCCATTTTAGTTTGATGATACATAGATGATATCACAAGATATACCGAGTGTATTTTGGACGTGTGTATGTATTGTTTCATAGACAGCCAATGTGTATCATGTAGAATCAGATAATAAATATTCATGTTGCTGCGGTTACAATTCTAATGGTGATCTGCAAGTTACCCAACTCTTTAATGAAATGTAATAGTGGTAGATAAACATGTTGATGTATAGTAGACAGTAAACTACATTTCCAGTAAATAACAGTATGATGACAGAATCGATACCAACCAGAATTCATGTCAGTCAGATGAATTTAAAAGCTATAAACGTAAGCTACATGCTGAGAACTTATCTATTTGTTCTGTTAAAAACGGATGAAGTTTGTCCGTTGTTACCTTCATGTTTCTTTTTAAAATCAACGACTATTTTGTAACGTTTTACTTTATATTTGTTATCAAAATTCTGAAATATGTTCAATTGAAAATTTCTTCTTTAAACTTTCTTATATATTTTGAGAATCAGTAATTGAATATTTCCCTTATTTGAATAGTTTGGAATAAAAAAAATTGTTAAATGTTTGTATAGTTCTAGAGCAAACAGTCACACCTTGGAAAGAAAACACAACAAAAACACTATGTCTTTTTCTGTTGAGATTTTTTAAATTCACAGTTGAAGTTTACTCATCTGCTGGGATTTTTTGGACCCCAACACTTAATCTTCAGTTATCTGTTTGCAAATGTTGTTGCACAAAGGAATGGCTAATATTACATTATCAACAAACTCAAGCGTTATCTAATGAAAAGGAATAATGTAAATTCATGATTCCACTTTCTCCTGGTTTATTACAAGCTGTGTGAATGTCCATGGGTTTAAAGAAATATTTAGATTTGTCTTTGACCTCAGATTTGAGAAATATAACCGTCTTTTACTGCCAAGTAATATAGGAGCGACTGGTAAGGTTAATGGGTTTATAATAAAAGTGACTGACACGATTGTACTTGGTTTAACATAAAAGTTGTCAAGTAACACACGACTTACTGGTATGTTTAATGGGTGATATGTAAAGGAAGGAAAATGTGTTTATGGTAAACGACAGTAAAACTTAATTGGTTTAAACGAGGTTGGACGTTTATTTAAGATCTGTAAATTATCTGTATCAGTGATCACATCTGGTAAGATAAATAGCATCAGTATTACAGCCACATTTCAAACAAAAGGAGCTTCTCAAACAAACTTAATTATAGCTTAATTCTTAGGAATATTAATTCCTTCAAGTGGGCAACTGAATTTTACTCAGTCAAAAAATTGTTCAAAGAATGCTTCATGCTGGATCATGTTTCAAACCTCATCTACTGTTCGAGATGAATTAATTTTGTAGTCAGATTAGACCCTGTTTAAATTGAATATCATCTAAACAATCGGACGTCTCTAACTTTCAGTGATTTAACTTATTTTCTAGAAATATATTTTACTGTAGTTACTTGTTATAGATTTTACACCTAGTATAACATAAAATATTTTTGATTTTCTTTCAAGGAGAAATCAGTTAAATTCTATGGTTTGATTATAATATTTATTGTATTGATACAAGTCTCTGTTTGTGTCCTTTTCTGATCAAACAAATCTTACAACATAAAATACTCAGCTAAACGTATTTCTTGCAATCAAAAACCCACGTTTTCTACTGGAAATGCTTATTTGTTAATGACGCCTTACAAGACCTAGTGATTAAGTTCTTGTCTCGTAGTTTGCACATCAGTGGATCGACACCCATCGTCATACATGTCTACCACTTCTACTGTGAAGACGCTATATAATGTGACGGTCAATCCCTTTTGCTGTGGAATTAGAGCAATCCCAGAACTGGCGGTTCGTGATTCTTGACCGGTTGTCTTCCCTTTAGTCTATCTCTTCACAAACAGACTACAGGAGACAGCTTTGTAAGAAATTCAGAAATCAAACAGCCTGTTAATAACACAAAATTCACTCATGGTAGAAAATGTACAAGTTTCTAGTTGTACTTTGCTTGGTATGGTAAATATTCAGCAAAGAAATAACAAATGTTACAAATGATTCAGAGGTAAAAGATAATTTCGGAATCAATAAGGATGTGTTTCTTATTATTTATAACGTAACCACTTCGAAATTAATAAAACTATAACAATAACCCTAACTACTGTTTAGTGTTTAAATTAGAATCAAGGTGAGCGTTGCACGACCTGATGTGCATCAGTGTAACTAAGGTTGATTATATCATGTTAATATAACCGACGTGAGACAATTTGGGTGTTAGAATGATTGTTGAGAAACAATTATAGGTGTCATTGTGACTGGTGTGACTATGTGTACGGGTATCAATGGCTGAAGCGAGACCGTTATAAAAAATATGCACGTGACGCCATGCACCTGACAGACTTTGTTTATTCCACCATACTGGACGTAATAACAAATTTGTGAAATAACGATTTTTCAGTTCAATACTAACAACTGAATCGTATTAATAATACCAATTGGTTGTGATGATGTTGGTTCAACAAAAACAGAACTAATGTAGTAATTAACGTAGTTACGAACAAGTTTGTTATAATGTGACGGTCAATCTCATTATTCGTTGGTAAAAGAGTAGCCCAAGTTGGCGATAGGTAAAAGAGTACTCCAAGAGTTAGCGTTGGGTAGTCATGACTAGCTGCCTTCCCTTTAATTCTACACTTCTAAATTAGGGACAGCTAGTGAAGACAGCCACGCAGTTACGATTATATATATGGGCTAGTATATGAAATTTAGCCTTATTACAAAAACTTTTGTTGATGTGTGAACAAGTGACAATTTAATAACTGTATTGGACCTAAAGTTGTTGTATCATTTTATTGTCAAACAGGATGAGTGGGTTACCGATATTAAAACATTACTTTTGTTATAAATTGTAAATTTTAACTACATATATCATCAACACTTTATCTCAGAAACGGTAAGTATATTTATCAGCCTGTGTGTGGTACTTGTTTTGTGATAAATGTGAATATTTGTTTGTAATCCTACAACCCCAAAATTTGTCGCTGGGTGGTGATGACTATCTGATGTTAAACTACTAAATTAGGGACTGCTAGTATGTATAACACTGGTGTAGCTTTTAGAGAAATTAAAAAAGGAAAAACAGCAAACAATCTAGACCTAATAATAATAAACTTAGTAAATGTTATAAAAAAAAAAGAAATAAACAGGTCGTTTCTTTTCAAGTTATAAAATAACATAAATCGTTTATACACATGAAATACTGCAAAATGAGATGTTTTGTTAATGAATTTCGGCCAATCTACAGAAGGTAAATAGACAATAGCTGTCTCCAATATAACAATGTAAGATTAGAGGAAAAACAGCTATTCATAACCACCCACTTCCAACTTTTAGATTGGAAGTCGAGTGCTCTGCACTTGCCATGCCGTTCTAATATAGTGTTAATGAATGTATACCAATGATATGGCGTTGTTGAAATTGTAAAGTAACACATAGCAACAATACATCTGATAGTAATATCTGTTATGTAAAACCTCTCCCATGGTAACGTGTGATATCGTAAAAAAACAGGACATGTGGACTCGTTTCTCTCCTTGCCGTGCCAGATCTCCCAGGATAAACCTTATGGAGAAGATATGATAGGGGTTTTTTAACCAACTAATATTATTTAGTTTGACCAATACCTTTCTAAAGCCAGTTCTTTAACGAAATAGCCAACAGCTTTTTATAGGTTGGACAGTACCCACCAGTTATTAAGTTCTCTGGTATACCACAAAGGAAAGAACTCACATGTGCAATTAATTCAAAAGGCACGTTTAAAACCAGAGGGATGATACATTTAAAAATTGAGACGGATGAATGAATAATATTGAAAGAGAAAGTAGTAAGGAAGGTATTCTTATCTATCTTTCGTATCCAGATACTATTCGAGATCCTGGAAGGTAGTTGTTATTAACATTGTATTTAAAAAAGATAACGATCTCATTAACTACGGTAAATATAGACGGATCGGTCTACTCAACACTCCAGGTAAACTATTGGGAAAAGCGATAATCAACAGAATTATCTGCAATCTGGAATCCATTAACACAATAGGTAATAACCGAGATGTTGGTAGAGAAAACAGGCAAACAAAAGACTATCTTGTTAAACTTACTGAATCCGTTTTCCGCGGCTTCAAAGGCAAACAATTCACAGTACCCACCCTCTTCGACAGGTTTCATTCTGGCACAACGGCTTCCGGTTTAAAACACACACCATAGGTTTACCACCCCAGATTGTCCGATGGATATCTAGTTTTATCACAAACATTAGAGCTAAGGTCAAAATTCACGAATCAAGTTACACCCTATTAATTCAACTGACCCAAGGTTCAGTTCTCAGTCCAATCCTGTACAACATTAATCTCAACGATATACTATTCTTCCACTCAACTACACGTTAAAATCACAGTTTGCTGACGATAGAGCCAGATGGAGCATCAACAGTGACCCACACACTGCTGCTGCTATATTCCAAACGACACTCAACACTATATCACTATAGTGTGACAAGTGGCGTGTCACCTCCAGTTACCGTGTCCAGCTACTTATTCTCAGTTAATAAAACTGTATAGAGACCACTAATATAACATCTATAACTAGAACCCCACCCACCTGTGCCAAAGATATCGCCCCTTTCAAAATGACAAACAACCTCACCTAAAAGAACGTAATCTTACTTCCTTTATTATATATTAATTAAACATTATAATGTTTTTATCTCTGCCTACTGGGCAGGAAGAATATTGGACGTTTACCGAGTAAAAATTGTTTTTACCGTGCACTTTTGTTTCCCCCACAACAAATTAATTGAATCTACAGATCCCAGGTACTGTGTCCCCGAAAGGACCTCTTCGTATATTTATTTTCACTGTATTTTTCCATATTTTTAATCACACATATATATTTAATTTTATTATTATCATCTTACTTATTTAATTTCATTTATATTTTCCCCTCATTCTCACACTTTGTTATTATTATCACTATAATCCTTTCTTTCTTGTTAACCCTTAACTTAACTTTACTATTATTACCTCTTTTCTCCCTTTTTCTAAATCACGTACATCACAGGACTCACTTTAGCCTGCATATCCCTGCTCAAACTACGATTTCATCGGTCTAGTCGGCTCACAAAGTTTTGGTTTTTCAGACACCTCGAGCACAGGGTTTCACGACGTATATTGATAATATTTCACATGGCAAGCGCTGAACGGTCGAAAGTTGAAATAATTTCACATCGTCAACGCCACGACTAATACCGCGCGTGTGGCTGGGATGTGAATGTGTTTTTCTTTCACAAATAGGCCGTCAACCCAGGATCTTCCTCTTCCAGAAGCTCCATTAACTGCAGGAAGTTCCCCTCCGTATCAGAATGTAGTAACGCCATCGCCAGCTTCCCGACATCGACGTTCTCCATACTGCATCATTTGATTATCGTCCGTAACGAATTCCGTGGATACAGATGTGTCTGTAGAATAAAAATACAACGATGTAAGGTTTAAATATAAAATCAAAATTCCTAAAACAATCATACACTCCATCTTTTCGAAATTCTAAAATACGTATAGAATAACTAAAACCATAAACCTCTCCTTCGTCTCATCTACCGGTATTTATACAATTAATTTTTGATGAATTCTGAGAGCTCTGAAATTGCGCATGCTCATAAATATGCCGTAAAAAGAACAGTCCTTATGCATTGTATGATAAAGGGAGGTAAAGTTTATTGCCGGCCTCTTTCTTAATACATAGGTTCCTCACTATAAGCAAACTTGGAACATTCTCCAAATAGTATCATAATTATCGTTCATTGTTATATGTGAACAGGAAGAAAGCAATCAAATATCATTTCTTAACCTCAAAATTATAAGAACCGACACACAATTCAAAACAGAAATCCACCGAAAAATCACCCATACTGGACTATACATTCCTTGGGACTCAGCACATGAAACAAAACAAAAATTCAACATACTAAGAAACCAGATAAACACAGCCATAAAACTATGCTCACCAGATAAAATTAACGATGTATTAGATAAAATAAAACAATACTTCATCAACATCAATAAGTTTCCTCCACAAACCGTAGAAAACATTATACGCACACACCCAGACAAAAAGCAAAATCAACCAAGAAAAGTAAATATATCTCACGAATCAAAAAATCACGAAACCATATATTGCTGTATACCATATATTCCTGACATCAGCAAACAAATAACCAACATTTGGCAAAAACTAGTAACAAAATATAACATTCCAGTTAACACTAAATTTATTCAAAAACCAGGCACAAAACTGAGGTCTATACTATGTAAGAACTACACTGACAAACACCACACCAACATTATTTATAAAATACAATGTGATAACTGCCACGACTTCTATATAGGAGAAACAAGTAGAAAAATGAAAACCAGATTCAAAGAACATAAAAAGTCACCTTAACACGTTTTCGAACACTGCAAGTCAAATGGACACAACATAACCATAGAAAACACTAAAATACTAAATAAAGAAACAAACATAAACAAACGAAAAATTAAAGAAGCCTTACTTATACAACAACTTAAACCAAAAATAAACCAATATAAAGAAACACCATTATACCTATATTAATATTATAGATAAAATTATATATTCAAACATCAAACCGCGCCCTCTACATTGCGACACTCAGTTATACAACCCCTTCCAAACATGTGGTCAGCTTCCGGCCAGTTACCTCTTTCTTTGTGAACCTGACGATGACCGAAGAAGGTCGAAACGTTGTTCGCTCTTCTATTTGAAGTGTTTTCTGAGCCCAAAAGAGCCGTTTTTTGCATATAAAATTCTCAACAAATGGGTTTCTCGACATCACTGATTATCGTTCATTGTGCTATGTACGGATGGTACGAATTCCAGTTTTAAAGTAATACAAAACTCATCTAGATTTTCTGATCTACATGTCATTAAAACACATTTAGTGTCTTACCTACCATTATCCGTCTTTTATAAGAAAGATACACTTTCTCTTAACTTATAGAACGAAATCGCATAAATGAACTTTGACCATTATGTTTATTATGATACTACGTCAAAGTATGGAATCTATAAAATACATTTTACAACCAACTAACCCTCGTATACCATCTTACTAAAATAGTAAACAAACATATACGAGGAAAAACCAAATCACAGTTGTGTCGACAAGTAGAGCTGACTACTGATTTTAAAAATAAAAACATAAATGATTGAAACTAACAAAACATAAAGACTTAGATTTTGTATTGATAAAACATTGTAAATTATTCATAAAAGAAATATTTTAAGGTTGCCTGATTGAAAACCATAATGATTCTAATGAAATTCCGAGATAGCTTTACACAAAGTAGGTGTTAAATTTTGGGTCATTTCTTTTGGGATAACCTGATAAAAATGAATTACTTCCTTTTGAAGTGTTCAGTATTCGGTGAAAGGGCATGTCCTTTTATATCTCTGTCTCGTTTGATTCTATTTTTCAAATTTATAAGATAGTACTATCTAGCTTTTGTGTTTTGTGATTTTTCGTATTTGTTTAGGTTAGATACTAAGTACATTGTTTTGTATGTTAGGTATTTTAAACATAATTTACAGGATATAAACTGCAAGCTCACATTTTTTATAGTTGTAATTTTTGTTCTTGAAAAATATAATACCAGATTTAAGTATTGTAAGTCCAAAAATTTACTTACTTAACTATTTTGCTACAATTTTTCACAATTTAGATTTTTACTTTAAATTCCATTTCAAGACAATTTTTGTTAACTTCGACTGACTGTTTTTACACTGTTGGTCTTCACATTTACTGGTTGTTTCAACATTGTTGGCCTTAAATTTTACTGTCTGTTTCAACACTGTTTGTTCTCACTTTCATTGACTGTATCAACACAGTTAGCCTGCACATTTACTGTCAGTTTTAACACTGTTGGTTTACAGTTTCAATGGCTGTTTAAACACTGTTGGTCTTAAAGTCTTACATCTGTTTCGATAGTGCTGGTCTGCAGTTTTATTGTCCCTTTGTACACTGTTGTTCTTAAGTTTCATTGACTCTGACACTGTTTGTCTTTAGTTTCACTAACTGTCTAAAGACTATTGGTCTTCAATTTTGCTGTCTGCTTCAACACTATTGGTCCTCAATTTCAATGTCTCTTTTAACACTTGGTGTTCAGAAGCACTGTGTGTTTTTACACTGTTGGTCTTCACCTTTGCTTCTGTTTGAACACTCTTGGTCGCAAATTCCACTGACTTTTTTCAAACTGTTCGTCTTCATTTTCACTGTCTGTTTAAACACTGCTGGTTTTCACTTGTGCTGACTGTTTTAACACTATTGGTCTTCATTTTCGCTGACTGTTCCAACACCGTTGGTCTTCAATTTCACTCTCTTTTTCAGTATTATTTGTCTTCTGTTTCACTATTGTTCTCACACTGATGGTCTTCACTTTCACTTCTATTTTATCACTCTTAGTTTTCACTTTTACTGTCTGTTTCAACACAAACGTTATCCAATTTCAATCTGTTTTAATTGTGTCGTCTCAATTTTCAGTCTATTTCAACAGAGTTGATCTTCACTTTCATTATATTTTAATACTACTGGTCTTCAATTTTAATGACTGTTTCATTAGTATTGGTTTTCTATTTCACGGTCTGTGTGAACAGTGTTGGCCTTCATTTTAAATGAATGTTTGAAAAGTGTACGTCTTCAATTTTACTGACTTTATAAACATTATTGGTCTTCAGTTTCACTAACGGTTTGCACAGTGTAGGTGTTCAATCTCACTGTATTTCAACAGTGTTGGTCTTCAGTTTCAATGACTTGTAATACTGTACGTCTTTATTTCAATATCAGTTTAAGCAGTGTTGGTTTTCAGTTTCAATTCTGTTTGAAAAGTGTTGGTCTTTCATTTGACTGTGTCTTTCAACAGTGTTTGTGTCACTTTTATCCCATTATAACATAGCTGATCTTTACTTTAAATGACTGTTTCAAGAGTGAAGGTGATGACCTTTTCACTCTCACTGCATGTTTCAAAAGTGTATATCTGGAAATTCACTGTCCGTATTAATACCATTGGTGCAGTTTCACCAGATTTTTTAATACTGTTCTCATTAAATTTCACTGTCTTTTTCAAATTTCACTTATCTTCAATTTTATTTCTGTTGGTACATACACTGTTGATCTTCACTTTTCATTCTGTTTTAATACTGTTGGTCTTCAACTCACCGTTTTAACACTATTAGACTTTCATTAATTGTTCAACACTGTTGATATTGAATTCCACTGCGATTTGAATACCACTTGTGTTCAGTTTCACTCACTGTATTCTCACTGTACGCCTTCACTTACACTGTCTGTTTCAACAATATTGGTTTTCACCTCACCATTGTTGGTGTTCAATTTCACAATATTTTAATGCTACTGGTGCTGCTTAGTTTTAATGTCTTTCTGCACACTATTGGAACTCATTTTAACTTCTGTTATAACACTATTGGTGTTTAGTTTCACTGACTTTTTTTACACTGTTGGTATTCCCCTTTATGGTCTGTTTCAACACTGTTGTTCTTCAGTTTCGGTGACTGTTTTCACATTGTTGCTCTTCAAATTACTGACATTTTCAACACTTTTGGTCTTCAATTTCACTGAAAGTTTTATCACTGTTTTAGTATGCTGCTGAGACATCTCGTTGCTGAAAACTCATGTTTGTAGTATTCTGGTGAGACTTCTTTTTACTTATAACTCATATTTGTGGTGTTGTGGTGACACTTTTGGTTACTGAAAAATTATGTTTATCGCGTTCTGGTGAGACTTCTCGTTGCTGATAACTCATACTATACTGTTGCTATGGTGAAATTCAAGCGTAGTGATAACCGATGTTTGTAGTTCTCTGGTGGGTGTTTTGGTAACTGAGAAATGAATAAAAATGCAAGTTAAGTAAGTTTGTGAAAAAAAAGTTTAAATTTCCTTATTTGATGTTCCATGTTTGTATAGAAAGTGTTCTGATAAGAGACACTCAACAATAACATACCGTTACGTCACATGTTGACATGTGAATGGCAGTGTTAATAAATCCTAACAAGTTAGTGTAGAATATCCTGTTTGTTGTCAACATTATTCATACCTCTAATACTGTTATTTAAATAGTTAATGATGAACTTTGACTTCATCCGCTTTTTCAAACTCAGCGCGAGAAAAAGCCACCATAAACAGAAGACAAAGATAAATTGATAGAGAGACACCACTGCTCATGATCTATATAAAACAAGCAGTACACAATGTTCTCTGTCCAATCTTATTAAAATATTGTCTGTAACTACTTTAAAAGCCGGATTTAATTGGTTGTTGTGCAGATCCATTCTGTGATATCATACAAGAGTGAAATAAAAAGATTGTCGTGAGTAAACCACTAAGAAAATTGTACAAAAAACGAGACACGAGTAATTAGTATATAAATAAATAAAAATTAGTTAGCAAATACAATCATAGGATTTGGGATTAGGTGTTTAAAACAATAGGTAGATTGTCTTCTGGAGAAACTCGTCAGAGTTTACATGTAAACAAACATGAAAATCTGGATTGGTGTTAATTTTTCTTTGTGACGTGCATTTAATGAATGTTACAAAACAAAAGAGTCTAAAATATTTCTGAGTAAAACTGTTAGTATACATTTAAAATTATGTTTCACTTAAAGCCTACAATTTGGCATTCTAGATTCAGAGAATCATAAAAATAAATACGATACGTATAACATTCCTTTGTTTAACATTGATAAAACGTTAAGTACTCACCTTCTGACAAGAACCCAGCTCTCACTAGGACTAAACCTGATTGTATCTTTACTGATGTAATTTATAGTTTGAAGAAATAAAGTTTAAAAGAAAAAAAAATTGTTTTTTGAATAAATGACAGCACGTTTAACAGATAAAAAAGTGACCGTTTCTATCAACACGGTCCGAACACTTTCCCCCTGCTGTACTTGCCGTAAAAAGAATCTTTTTTTTTTTAGAAATCATTTGATTTTTCTAAATTTTCCAGCACGGCGCAATCTGAAACAGCCGAATGTTTGCCATCCCTAATTACTAAACCTCTCACAAAGTGTAGAGTAACGTGAATGTTACGTACATGTTGTTTAACTTTTGTTTTTCATTTCAATATTATTAATACAGGTTTATATAATGACCTCATGTAAATATACAATAAAATTCAAAACTTTATAACTTCTTCTCACCGTTCGGTTCCTACTTCAATATCTTGTCTCCTTAGTTACGAAAGGCAAATATCCAATAATATTGTGGTTCCATTTTATTGTTGTCTTTAATAGTTTGTATTGGTTAAAAGCGTAGAAATATTTGTCAATCAATTGTTATAAATATATGACGTAAGTGAAAGGGAAGAAAAATAAAGACAGAAATATAAAACAGATAAGTGAGGGATAGCAGTGAAGAAAGACAGATGTTTAAAGTTAAGTTATAAAAAAACAATTTCTTCTTTAAACTTATTTAACAAATTGTACTTAGAGTATAAATAAAGGGTCGTTCTTCGCGAATACGTGTATAACAGTTTGTTGCTGTACAGGGATCCAGTAGGGCACTACTTGACCTACGAGTTTTCAATTTCACTGATATTTACAACACCATTGGTTTCACTGACTGTTTGAACAGTGTTAGCGTTAAATTTCACTGAATGTTTCAACATTTTTGTGTTTCAGTTTCAATGTCTTTTTTTAAAGAGTGTCTGTTCCTACCGTATATCTCATGAATCTAATGTATCTGTGTGCTGTCCGTCATTCTCTCTGCATAATATTAGGTGATGCCATGTTCTTTGAGACATTTTCCAAGGCAAATGGGCTTACATCGGCCCATTAAAGTCTGGAATCTATAAAATACATTTTACACCCAACTAATCATTGTATACCATCTTACGAAAATAATAAACAAACATTTACAAGAATAAACCAAATCACAGCTCAGTCGACAAGTGGAGCTGGCTAATGATCTTAAAAATAAAAACAAAAAGGATTGAATTTGACGAAACATAAAAACACAGATTTTGTATTCACAAAATAATGTACATTATTGATAAAAGAAATATATTAAAGTTGCCTGATTGAAAACTATAATGATTCTAATGAAATTTCGAAATAGCTATACACAATGTAGGTGAGTTCCTAATATTTGTCATCCCTTTAATAATGTCTGATATTAGATTCAGTAAAGGAGAAAGGATTTCAAACGCTTTTAATGTTATTTAATTAATAATGTATGTTCCACAATTATTAATTACTTCCTGCCAAAGAATCACAAGCTTCTGAATGGAACTTCCATGAAACTGTTGGGGTTTGGAAGAAAAGAGTGTAGAGAGGGTAGTTTTGAGATGTTCATGTGTTCCGAGCTCTTTTCCATCAAGATAGTTCTGCAAACTTCAGAATAGATGATAATCAGATGGGGAAAATTCTGGAGAATAGGGAAAATGATGGAAGTTTCAACCTGTGTAGCTCTTCAATTTATGTATTCCTTGTTGTATGGGGCCGTGCATTATCTTGATATAACACAACATCTTTACGATTGACCAAAACAGGCTTCTTATCTTTCAGTGCAACATTCAAGCGCACTAACTGTTTTGACAATAGAAGAGTGAAGTAATACTTATATTGAGTGGCTCCATCCCAAAGTAGATCACACCAACGATATCCCACCAAATTCTTAACAAGACTTTCCTAGAGCTAAGTTCATGTTGGCTGTACTTTAGCCAGTTTACCTTCACTGATCCATTAACTGCGGCACTTAAAAACTGTTATAAAATATCCATTTTTCATCTCCATTTACTAACATGTCCAAATACGGTGAGTTACGTTCACGAGGAGACATATAAGTAGAAATGTCCACTCTTGTTCTAAGGTTGGCTTCTTTCATAACATGGAAATCATACGTTTCACGAGTTGACACCTTTCCAAGGTGTTGCAGATGACGGTGAACTGTTGAATGGGTTGAATTAAGCTTCTGTGCAAATTCTTCAAGTGTAACAGCACAATCTTCACCAGCAGAAAGTCAAGAAATAAACTCAACAGGACGACCTAAACATGGCCTATCACTTCAGGTTTAGAAACATTTATCTTCATAAGAGTTTATGTTATTAATGATCTGAGAAATGGAGTTGCTTTAGTTTGATTTGTCAGAAGAGGTGTATACACATCATAATATATATTGTAGTCATTACAACCTTCTAAAAAGACAGAAAGTGTGTTTCCTTTCTGAATTAAATATTGGAAAATTACTAATGATATAATATGATATAAATGAATTACTTTGCATCTGAAGTGTTCAGTATTCGCTAAAGTGGCATTTCCTTTCAAATCTCTTTCTGGTTTGATTCCATTTTTCAAGTTTATTAGCTAGTTCCACTAAGCTTTTGTGTTCAGATATTTTTTGTATTTCTTTTGGTGAGTCCAAAAATTTACTTACTTAACCGAGGGACAATGACCCATTAGAAAAATTCGTGTGATATACAAAATTGAATGGCACAAATTGTGTTTTTCTAGTTTATAACTAGCGTACGACGCTACCAACATATTTGAAACTATCAATATAATCATAATGATTATATCTCTAATCCACTAAAGCAGTGGCGAAACCCAAGGGTTCGGAGAGTCATTCTCAGGTGTTCGGCGAAGATCGAAACAAGCACACTGTGTGTGTGTCCATTCCGTTCATTCCACTCGTATGATTCGTGACGTCATGCTCACTTGGTTTGTTGTTTTGGAATTTCACACAAAGATACCCGAGGGCTATCTCTGCTAGACGTCCCTAATTTAGTACTGTATGACTAAAGGGAAGGCAGCTAGTCATCACCACCCACCGCCAACTCTTGTGCTACTCTTTTACCAACGAAAAGTGGGATTGACCGTAAAATTTTAACACCCCCACGGCTGGGAGAGCGAGCATGTTTGGCTCGTCCGGTATGCGAACCCGCGTTTCTGAGAATACCAATCGCACGCCTTAACACGCTTGGCCATGCCGGGCCTGCCCACTTGGAGATCATTGGCTGCGGTTGATCACGTCACATTACTTGGCCTAAATATATAAATTGCACAAAACATCGTGCGCTTAGTAGTCGACTTGTAATGTAGTAATCCTGCGTCATTTTTTATTTTTTTCTAATATTTAAATGCTGTGCAAAATAGATCCCTTAAGCACCACATCTTCAATATTAATGTAATGAAACGGACTCTGAATTCGAGGTACTTTTGTACCATTCTCACGATTGGTAGTTATCCAAAGAAAAGGTGCTGAATGGTGTTTTTGCCA